>JAUUDZ010419095.1:0-14481 GCA_032361705.1 Panulirus versicolor | reverse complement strand
AGAGAGACAGAGAGAGAGAGAGAGAGAGAGAGAGAGAGAGAGAGAGAGAGAGAGAGAGAGAGGTTAGCTGGAGTGTGAATTTGAATAGAGAGACCTTGGAGGATGTGAAGTGTTTTGAATACCAAGGAGTGGATATGGCGGCGAACGTAAACATGGAAGGTTACGCGAGCCATAAGGAAGGAGGATGTGGGAAGGGAGGTGAATGTCTTGGGCGCAGTGAGGGATGTGTGGAAACAGAGGTCACCTTCCGTGAGGGCAAAATGGGTATACGAGATGGTATAGCTGACCTAACAATATTGCATGGATGTGAGGTATGGGGCTCCAGTATGACAAGAGTACAGAAAAGGTTGAAATGCGATGGAAATGCTCGAAGACAATCTTCGGTGGAGAGAGAAATGATGCGGTAAAAGCGAGGTGTGTTAGTAAGAGGAATATTTATGAGAAAGCTGAAGAGGGTGAAGTGTAATGGTCTGGACATAAGGAGGGAGGAAGTGAGGAAAGGAGGGAACAAGGATAAATAAGGGCCAGACTTACGAGTGTGTAAGTGGAGGGATGAAGTGAATAGCGCACCGAGTGTTCGGCGTCTGAACATGCAGGACGGTGCGAAGCATACAAGGGATAGAGCGAAGCGGTGAGCTGTGGTATGCAGGGAGCGACGTGCTATCAGTAGGCTGAACCAAGGCATATCAAGCGATCAGGAGAAATCACTGAAAGTTTTGTGGGGCCTTGTACTGCATAAAGGAACTTTGGTTTCGTTTCATGATACATGACAGCTAAATAATGGATGTGAGGTGATGGGGAAAAACATAACAGGAATTACGAATAATTTTGTCACACGAGCTGCCTCCGTGATGATTTTTTTTCTCAACCTAACACACGTTTTTATTACCTCGAGAATCAAAAGTAAATGAAGGACTCTATAAATGTCTACGATATATGTGGAAGGTCTTCATGATTAACTTTAATTGTAAAGATTAACATTAGCTCCTCTATCAAAACTTCTTCAGATATCTAACTTTATTTATCTTCTCTTATATAGAAAATACGATAAATCTTCACTTACCTATGTCTCTATCACCTCAAAACGGTAATAAAACTGTCCATTTTTGTTACAGTTTCATGTAAGTCTTTAAGTTTCTCCCATAAACCCCGACCATTCACTCCCACACCCACATCACAAGATGACGGGATACCCCACACTCACGCCCACAAAACCAGACGTCAAGAAAAACCCCGACCCTTCCCGATCCACAAGTCAAAACAGAGAGATAATATTGTCCCCACCAGGACAACAAGAAAATGCTCTCTCCCAGACCCAACAAATTCAGACAAAAAGACAATCTCGTCTTCCTAAATTGATAAGTTCATTTTGTCCTCTCAGTCCCATGAGTTAAGTGAGCAGACAAGTCTTTTCCTCACGAGCCAGCAAGGTGGTGGCATCAAGACCACCTCAGTCCTTTCAAGCCCAAGTGTCTTAAACAAAGGGCGAGAATCTTGGCCCCCATCGAGTACAAAAGACAAGGCATCCTTCTCCTCTCAGACCCCAAAAAGAAAACGAAGACGGTCGTGTTCTCCCACACACAAATACCTCAAGACAACAACAACGGCCAAGACAATTTTCTTGCCATATTATAAAAATCACCGAAGCGAAGAAAACGGTTATTAAGGTTACGAAAAATGCCCAGTCAGCCCAAGTTTAATTTACTGCCACACAGGACAAGGGTTTGGGGGATGGGGCTCGGACGGACGGTAAGTTGACGGCAGACAGACAGTGGAACGGACGGTATTCATAAGATGGGACGGACGGTAGACAGAAAATGGGACGGAAGTCAGACGAAGCAAGGGAATGAGAGTACGCTAAGGAAGGAATGGACTGTAGACAGTGGAAGAGACAGACGAAGGAAGGGAATGACAGTACACAAAGGAAAGGATGGACTGTAGACAGAGGATAGGACAGACAAGAGGTGAACAATCGTAAGACTGTAAACAGAGGATGATGTAGACGGTAAATGAAGCGGACAGTAGACGGAGGAACCGGCGGACGGTAGACGAACAATGTTACGAACGATAGACAGAGGTTGAAGCGGACGGCAGACGGAGGAAGTGGCGGACGGTAGACGTAGAATGTGACGGGCGAAAGACAAGAGGGTGAAGCTGACAGTAGACGGATTACGGGACGCGTAGAGACGTCTGTCACACTCTACCTAACCTTGCAAGGACAGAAGTTGCCTACCTCTCTCCCTGTAATACATCCATGGACGGACGTTCGTCTGTTCCTCTTTTACAAAGACAACTTCAATATCCACGTAATCATGGACAGTGGTCTTCTGTACCAGTAACACCCATACTCCTCTACCATACACCATCCCTAGCTACCATAAACCATCCCTAGCTATCATACACTACCCACTAGCTAACATACACCACCCATAGCTACCATACACAACTCCTAGCTATCATACACCATCCCTAGCTATCATACACCACCCCCTAGCGAACATACACCACCCATAGCTACCATACACAACTCCTAGCTATCATACACCGTCCCTAGTTACCATACACCATCCCTAGCTAACATACACCACCCATAGCTACCATCAACAACTCCTAGTTATCATACACCATCCTTAGCTACCAAACACCACCCCCAGCTACCATACACCACCCTTACCTATCCTGTACCACCATAGTCGGCTACCATATATCATTCTCTCTACTGTCCATCAGCACCATCCATAATTACCAGACACCATTCCTCGCTACCCTTCGCTACCATACACCATACGCAACTTCCCTCTACCACAACCATACACCACCACTCCATGCCCTCCTGAACCACAAGGCACTTCACCTTGACTAAAACAGACCATTCGAAACTGTCCTCCACCAAAACACACCACACATACACCACCTCCACTACCACACACCACACACACACCCTCCACCACCACCACCACCACCACACACACACACACCCTCCACCACAGCACACGCCCTCTACACACTGCCTTCCACCGCCACCACTACCACCATCCACCATTCCATCCACCCTTCCACCGCCAGCACCGTACACCATCCACCCTCCCACGCCCACCAACACGCACTCCACACCACCGTTGCCACTCCTCCACAGGGCGACACCAGCAACCCGTGTCGCTGTGAATACTTCTTTATCATGGGGGACGGGATGAGACTGAGGGGAGGAGGAGGAGGAGGAGAACAGCGAATGGTGAATTAAAGTTGATTATAACCCCGGACCCCAGAGCAGAGTCCGGTTATTGTATATGTTCCGTGGAGAGGCCACGCACAGAAGCGTGTTCTCCTTCTAACATGATCCTGATACGTACTCAGAGCTAAGCGAGGGATAGTGGTGGTTGAACGCGACCTTTGTACTACGTCAGAGTTGATTACGTACGAGTCGTGTTCCGTCGTGCGAGACGAGGCTGACATCTGGTGTGGAGCCTGGGCATAAGATATCCAAATTAGTGTGGATATAGTGTCACGCCACGCGACACATTAGGCTGGTATTCCTCCATTACTCAAGGACACTGAGACTTTTACGGCGCTGACCCGAGAAGACGATCATTGGACAAATGACAGGTTCATTCAGTCTCCTAAATTCTCCTTTGGTATATAAGAAAGTCTCAGATGTTGGCTCAGATGTGGAGGGCATATAAAAGAAATCTACACATAAAAGCTTTGAAGAAATGCATTATACGTTCTGGTCTGGAGATGTTCTTATTGCAATGAAGGATGTCTAGCTTGCATGTAGTGGTTTGTGTGTGTGTGTGTGTGTGTGTTGTGCAGAGAGGGAGTTTTACACTTGTGGGACCCCCATCTAACGAACCTTCTCTAGTATCATACATACGTGTTTATTTCTTAACTTTTGTAAGCTTTCTGCATTCATGATATCATAATTCAGTTTATCCGATCCATCCAAAACTCTTTTACTATAAAGGCAATTCATTACGAGGCTAAAAAGCTTCTTGCTTAATTCGAAGTTATGTTCTGAGGCTCTCCTGGCCTTGTTGCCTATTGACTTCACCAAACTGGTTCAGGTACTTAGAGGTTCTGGATCGGGGTTACTCCTTAAACTCTTCTCTTTTCCATGGTATACAAATTAAGGCCTCAAACTTTTTCCCTGTAACTCCTCTCTCACAACTCTGGTACAATCTTCGTTCCCCGCCCCCAGACTCTCTCTACTCGTGTTCTTTGTGCTTATTCGACTACGGCGACCAAACCTGAGAGGCAGCGTCTGGTTCTGGCCTAATGTGGCATGCATACAGCTCGCTGAATATCTTTTTGAATACGCGAATATTACATTAACATTTACCAGTGGACAGTATGACGACTATTTTCCTAATGTCGGGGCTCTGGCGACAGGTGAGGGACTATGTCTATTCACACGTCCCTCTCACACATAGGTTCCTGGTAGCTTATTTCTTTGTAGATAATCATCTACAAGGAAATAAGCTATCGAAGCTTCCTTTCCCAGTGAACCGTCCCCATTACCCTATATTCATTCGGGTTGAATTTCATCAACCATATATCCGACCAGTATTGAAGCCTAAGTCTCTTTGTGTGTTAATGAGCTTTACACTCGTGGGGTCTCATCCCTTGAAAATATTTACTATCATACCACTTATGAAATCTATGTATGCTGTCTCTACTAACCATGTCTTCATTTACTCTGCTTCATTCATCTATTTCATTCTTACACTATAAAAGTAGTGCTGTATATCTTTATCATAAAGTTTCATGCTTAAATAAATACTGTGTCCTCTAATTGTGAGAACTGTTTACTATTTATGCCAAAAGTCTGATTGAAAAGGTTAGGTTAGGTTAGGTCAGGGTAAACCGTTAACAGTTTACTTTTTCTTTAAATTTTCGTAGCAGAGTGGTCCTCTCATACCACATGGTAGTATTATGGTCCCCTCATACCACAAGGTAGCAGTATGGTTCCATTACACCACATGGTAGCACTATGGTCCCTCATACCACATGGTAGCACTATGGTCCCCTTATACCACATGGTAGCAGTATGGTCCCCTCACACCACATGGCATTCTCATTTGTTTTTTGACACCGGCAGTTGAGCCATAGTGAGAGGTGGTTGGGAGGTGTCTAATTCTCTGCTATCCTTTATCGACCACTGTTTGTAGAACACCACAACAAATAACTTCGCTGTGGACCACCAGGTCTCCTGTGGTCTGTCCTTCCCAGGTTCTCCCAAGACCTCCATGAACTCTGACTTTCTTTCCTTTATTTCATAGCTGAGGTGACCAAACATTTCATGCATACTTTAGTTTATTTCAAAAGACACGTGTTGAACATGTCACGTCCGTGCATCCGTGCGAATGTTCACGTGTATAACCGTGTGCGTGTCTTTGGTTGCGTCTGCGTCGGTCTGTTGTCTGCTCGCATTACCTGCGTACATGGAAGCAGTCGCTGGGGAGGGCCTTAGTGCGAGGACGAGGTTGGCCGGACGACCAGCCCTGAATGAACCAATCAAAGACTGTAATACTGGCGGGGTTGTGACCTATGAACCTCCGCCGGTGTGTATACCTCTTTCCCGCCCCTGGCGTGGGTGACGGCTGGGAGGAGAGATGTACGAAGACGGAGCATTCAGGTTCACGATTATATACCCCCCGTAACCTCGTGGATTATGCCGGCTGTATAAATGACGTACTGACATCATAATCCTCAGATAATAAAGGCTTATCAACGTACCGTGCTCGAGCTTAACCCGCAGCTAAAGAGCAGGGAGACGAATGATGCGAAGGTCATAGATTTAATGTATAATACTGAAGAGGTTTTCTTAGTGTCAGATGGGCCAGCCACCTCCTGACGGAGGCAAGAACGCCCCCTTAGCCCCGAGGCAGACGCAGTACCTCCTTACTACCCCCCTGGCCAAAATATTAAAGGAGCGAGATAACATAAAGAGCGATACCATGTGGAAAAATAAAGGAACACAGCACAACACAGGTACAGTTGTGACTGTAGCGGGTAACATCGTGGGACGAACGAAGCGAGATGACTGGTAAGGTATACGGCACAGTATCGTCACAGGCCAGACTGACTAAGATCACAGCCGCAAGAGATAACTTCACGAGCCAGGCCACACAAGACCACAGTCACAGGGGTCACTGTGGCTGATCATCACGGCAGATCAATCTGCCATGATCACAGGCAGAATGATAATAAGTGTGTCAGATACATTCATTCACCAGCCTGGCTGGCTGTGCTCCGTGTGACAGACATGTTTACGGTCCTAGCAATATAACCACAGATCTTGACCATATTATTATTTCCCCTTCCCTCCTAACAGTGTTATTTATTTGACCCGTTTCTAACTTCGCATTTTCCATTTTTCTGATTCATCCTATACCACATTCTATTTTCAGCGTGTACCTTACGCCCTCTGCCCCACTTCCACTCCTCACGACTCTTTATGACACTGGTCGACCACAGAACACCTCTCGCTCCCTCCTCACGCCTGTGTCTCATAATAATCTCTCCTGTCATCAGGAGCCAATAGCCTACACATTATAACACGTGTCGTGAGGACGCGTCGAACAGAGCTGTTATGCTGTGAGGTTCTGCCAGGTCATGTCCCTCTACCAGCAGGACGACCACGTCAGATGATCCTATCTCGCCCTTCCCCGCCTCTGTACCCTCAGGTTTTCCACAACGCCTCCTTTAACTCGCGCCCCCTTACCTCCTGTGCCAAACCTATTGTTGCCCAAGCTCTGGGCCTTTACCCCAGTGAACTGTAACTATACTCTTGTACTTAGTCTCCTGTACCTCGGATCCTTACCTCAGCTCCTGCATTACAATTTCTGTAACATCTGTTCCCATAACCCAAGTTATTGTGTCTGTCGCTCTGGTGCCACTATCTCCTGTTTTCCCAGCTCCTGTGCCACTCGTTGTGTATATATGATGAAAGTATACGTATACATGCCATGTGTGTGTGTGTGTGTGTGTGGGTGTGTGTGTGTGTGTGTGCGCATGCGTGCGTGCGTGCGTGTGTGTGTGTGTGCGTTTGTGTATGTGTGTGTGTGTGTGTGTGTGTGATTATCATCTGTGTATTACGGGAAGGGAATTTTACATTCGTATTGTTCCGTCTCTTAACCTGATACAGGTGTATGTACCATGTACTCCTATGTGTCTTTATAAACACACACACACACACACACACACACACACACACCAGCCTGAGCCAGGTACCCATTCATCAACGAACCCACCAGAGGGGAAAATCAACAACTAGGACTTGACTGTAATTCGACTTCTGTTCCCAGGATTCGAACCCACGAGGATCCGACCCCGGGCGAGCCCATGCTGATCATCGTCTACAAACACCAGCAGCCTCTCATACAACACTATGTAGTATCAATAAGAAGTTAAGGAGACTCTGGCAGTGGTGGTACTCATCCAAAACATCAATATAGTTTACTCAGCATCAATATAGTACACTCTACATCAATACAGTATACTCAACACCAATACAGTATACTCAACATCAGTACAGTATACTCAACATCAATACAGTATATTCAACATCAGAATAGTTTACTCAGCACGAATTCAGTTTACTAAATGTCAATATAGTTTACTCAGCATGAATATAGTACATTCAACATCAATATAGTATACTCAACATCAATATAATTTACTTAGCATCAATATGATTTACTTAACATCAATATAGTTCACTCAGCATCATTATAGTTTACTTAACATCAATCTAGTTTCCTCGGCATCAATACAGTTTACACATCAAAATCGGCTTATGGCTGGCATCGCAACGATCTCGACCCTCTACCATCTCTTCATGATCCCTTAACCTCGGGTAATGTCGCACCATACAACCTCGAAACTGTGTTCACCTGGTCTCGAAAACCCGCGGGAGGACACAGAGGAATTCTGAGACACAGGAATATGTGAAGTTCCGGAGGCAGAAACCTTCTGGTGTTGACCAGCAGCCTTCCCTCCCTCCCTTCCCTCCCACGGCCGATACCTCCTCCCACAGCGCCCCTCCCCGACCCTTCCCTTCATTATTAGCCTTTCTTTAACCACCCTCCACTCCTACCGACGTAAACCCCTCGGGTCATTCCCCGTACCATTCCCTCCACCACAGGCCTTCAATCTACCCTCCCTCAACCGTCGTCTCCATCCTTTACAACTGCATTGTCAGGTGGTCATCAACCACAGTAGACAGCTGGAGCAGGATGGTCAGGTGGTCATCAACCACAGTAGACAGCTGGAGCAAGATAGTCAGTTGGTCATCAGCCACAGTGGACAGCTGGAGCAGGATGGTCAGGTCAGCCACAGTAGACAGCTGGAGCAGGATGATCAGATCAGCCACAATAGACAGCTGGATGAGGATCTATTGTGAAGCTTAACAACATCGTGAGGGGAAGAAGACCCGCTGCCAACACCAGCCTCTCTTCTATAACCTTTTCCCTCGATCTCTTTAGGAACAAAAGAGAGACGTTGGTGCCTTTTACGACACCGAGGGAGACGCTTTCCTCACTCTCCCGGCGTGAGGATGTCTTGCTCTATACTGCCGGTGGTACGAGACAGAGCGGTGGGGGCCGCTGGTGCCAAAGGTCAGTGGTGTGGTTGGTGGTGCCACAGGAAATCAGTGGACGGTGGAGAACCAGTGGTAGAGATGGCAAGACCAGCAGTGGTGAGGGCTAGTGGTGCCACAGGTTAGTGGTCGAGGACCAGTGGTGGTGGGCCGATGATGCGACAGTTGATTGGAGGAAGGAGGGAGAACTATGGTGTCACGGACCAGTGGTGTAGGCAAGTCGCTGGGTGTGTCAAAACTACAACCAACTGTTCTTACAACCCAAACCACAGCTCCAGGACGAAACCAAATAGACAAGAAACAGAATATCATGTTGTCACAAAAAGACCATCACAACCTCCTCAGCGCCTATAACTCGGTACCAGCAACTGACATAAAAGGAATGCTAGTGCAACAGTACGTGAACCAAAGAAAGTATATACTAACCCCAAAGAATTCACGACCCATTTCCCTTTTAGAAGTGCTGGGGAAAATATTTGTAGAGAGGAGAGAATTTTGGGACATGTGATGGGGGACGGGGACAAGAGATGGAGGGTGTGGAATTAGTAGCCAACCAGTGGTGCAGTGTAAGGGATAAATCATATAAAACCATCAGTTATATTGTTCAATATTTTCATGACCAACACTTACATTATTTTCACTGGAATATCTAGAACTGTCGAAACATTCTCTGGTTGAGCCACCACTGGTACAAGCGTCAGTCGTAGGAACACTACCTTTAGAACCTTTTGTTTTAGAACCAACACTGACAGAACTTACAGTACCAGTGCCGATAATGAGAGATGTAATATAGGCAGAACCATCACTAGTAGACCTTACAGTGATAGAACCACCAATGATAGATAACCCATAGGAGTACGACAACCCTAGTAGTACCCACGGGAGCAGGACAACACCGGCAGAACACACAGTGCTAAGACTACCGTTGATAGGACCTACAGTTGCAGGCTCACCACTGGTGGCCCAGCGCCGGCGGCATCTGGTTTATGACCCAACATAACTTGCCTCAGTTTGGAAAGAAAATATTCTCGTTAAGGATTTTTGTGTCGGCCGCCCTGACGCCCCGGGGCCTCCTCGGTGTCCAGTTAATGCAGCTTTGCAATTCTACTTAATTAATATTAATTAATGTGTTCATCAGAGAGGCAAGTGTTTTCATATTCATGTTTATTTAGATAGCGCTGGTGAGCAAATGTGATATCCAGATGGCGTAAACGCTACATACATAAACCAGAGAGACTGCGGGAATACACAAGTTATGAGTCGTACTGTTGCAACAGCCGGCCGTTACATACGTACACACAGACCCAGCGACACCAAAGCTTCCTAATGTGAGTCTGACATTCATCATTGACAGCCGTAGCTTAACGACTATTTGGTAATCGATGGCCAGAATATCCAATACACCTGCGTTGAAAGTTCGAGTGAAGCCTCTCAGGTTTATCCATACTTGAAGAGGATCGTGGGAAATCTGGCTTTTGACCTCGCGTGCGTGGATACCTCAAGGTGAAAAGGATACAAATATCCAATTTCCTTAGACACAGGAGAATTAACACTTGTGTATTGGTTCGGTAGAATATGTACGAGTATCATGTTATGACCTCTGCAAGGTTTATGGTGTACAATACCTGGATACTCATGATGTGAACAGCTCAAGTGCGTCTGACATTATACATGGTGAGGACACACGTGTCTACCACAATTGTACAGTGTAAAGCGTCAGGGCAGCAGGTATGTCCAGCATGGCCAGGACGCACAGGACATGTGACTCCGCCATTGGACAAGGCCGTGCATCACGCCAGGTCGTGGTAATGCCACAGTTTATTACGCCCTGAGGTGGCTGTCGACCGCGAGACATATGTGGTGAATTTCTTCTCGAGTTACCAGCCTCTGCAGCTAAAGAAACATTTATCAGTGTAACGAATAGTTTTGCTAAATTAGAGACAGTAGTTAGATGTTATTGCCGCATTCTGGCTTTTTATTGGTGCATTAGATGGACACTTAAATAAGAGATGTTTGTCTCTTTGGCCATAGATTAAGAGAACACATGCTTTTTGTATCAATAATTTAAGGATATAGGAAGAAAGAGAGGCAGCCATATCCTTTTGGATTTGAGAGAGTCTTAAAGAGAACTGGAAGTGCTTTTTCCCAAATTAGGAAATCTGATGTTAGAGACGGCCAGAGGTAAGACGCACCAGATCACAGCGATACACACCAGTCATGATATACTGTGAGCAGAGACGCATTTTCATCCTCTTGAGAGTTCGAGAACCACTGTAAGCACGGTCGCTACGTGGAAGGTCGAATCGTTGCGTAAAAGGGTTTCCAAAGTTCCTTCCACCCTGTTTTGTAGGGGTGCAAGAACGTTCTGAGGATGCTGTAAAGCTTATTCCCGCACCATATATTTGAAAAAGGCGCCAAAGCGGTGCGCCTCAAGACTCCAGACTTCACTTCTGCCCTGGAGGAATATGCCTTCCAGCCCCAAGCACAACTTGCTTGGGGGTATACATCCTCACCAGCCCACACAACCCGGCACTCGCCCCTAGCGTGGCTAGACAACTTAAAGTTTGTCTCGTGAGCTGTGTGTTCAGCAACTGCCGCACGACACCACACAAACCACGGACCAGGAACTCTGCTGCACGACGCCACACAGCCCTCGGACCAGGAACTCTGCTGCACGACGCCACACAGCCCTCGGACCAGAAACACCGCCACACAAACCTCGCTACGATACATGATCATAGTTGCTCCATATCCTCAAAGATTGGTTACCTTGTCTTGGTATTCAAGAACTTTACTTTATGACTAAATAGATGAATGAAATAAATTCGTACCTTCTTTGATGTTCACCAAAAAATGCAAACTGTTCTTTTGCTGTCATGCGAAAGTTATCCGACGTCATGTTCGGTGAGCGGACACACGTGATCAGTGATGCTGGAACGCTTGCTGACTCGTTGACAAACTGCATCTTGGCAACACAGGAGATGCAGTAGCCACCTAACTCAGACAGTCACATCACCTTCACTCAGCAGTGCGTCACTCTGCCGAGGATGTATCCACTGTAGCAGGTGAAGACCACTTGCTACTGGCAGAAGGAGGACTGTCAGACGAGGTCAGGTTGGGGTCCCTAGGGTACATGATGATCAAGATGGAGCCTGATACAGGCAGGGTAAGAACCCTGTCCACAGTGGAACATGTGTGAGGTCTGGCGGTTAACTACGGGTCAGCCTGGGGTCAGGCCATCCCCTCCGGTGTCGCCAGGTTTATTGAGAGTGTAAACTGATGGTGTGGAGAGGGAGGCCGAGGCTGCTGGATACACAGAGAGGAGAGGAGGTCTGAGGACAGCAGAACTGGGGTGGTCGGTGGTTATGCTGCCGTATGCAAATGAACCAGTTTTGATGACGGAGACGTAATAATGGATTAAGGAAAAATCCCGGAATGATAAGTTATTGATTTATCAGTGTGGTTAAGTGAGGAAAAAAATATCTGAACCCATGGTTTTATCTTGTAATTATGTATAACTACTTTATCTTCCATTTCAGATTATCCCTCTGCTGTAGAGAGATCAGAATGTGTTTTCCATTCACACTTTCCCGTAAGATGTTCACGTCAGTATGTTCTCGACATACTACATTATGCTCCTTCTAATTCACCAGTTAGAGTAGTCGAAAGCAGTACCATAGATACGTGTAAACTTAGATCTGATAGATACTTTGCTTTAAATCTACGACTGACATTATTTACACCTCTTTAGCCACACGGTAAGTTTACAAGTCTTCCTCTTGAAAAGATCTGTATGTTTTATTACCACCACAATAATTCATAAGCTTCTACCTTTGTTTGCTATTACAAACAACCTCGTTAGGATCCAGTGGTCTGTTGTTGTTAGAATTCGGTTGTATTCAGCTCTTAGTTATTTTCTTGTTGAGCCAGAGGGAGTGGTGGAGAGGGAGATCCTTCTGGTTAGCAATCAGTCTCTGTCAGCAGATAAGGAACTGAAGCATGTAACCTCGTCATTGACTTTGGGTCAGTATACTCAGCACGGGAGCGACACTGGACCTTCTACATCCGACTGTTCTATCGGCAAAAATAGACACGTATCTATATTTATTCAAGATTTTGTCAGATTTTACCCGTAGAATCTGTCCAGAATTATCTTCTGGTTTAGTTAATGTGTCCGCCTGTCAAACCTGTTTACACTTATTGTCCATGTTTTGTAGACCAAAATCTATCATCTGAGTCGATCTATCATCAGTTTAGTCGTGATCACCGAACTATCAACATCTTTGCGGAAGATCATAAATGGTCAACTGGTCCAGACTATGAGCACTGTTCTACCCACAGTATAGTTTGACTCTCATCTTCACTGTAGCCAGAATGTATCAGGTTTCGTACCCTGATCATCAACAAACCCAAACTATATCTAGCATTTTTCAGCTCCACTAAGAAACCCTTTGATTAACTGCAACTTTTCGTACCAAAAAAGGCACAAGAAACGGATGATCACAATGGGTAAAACGTAAACAAGAAGGAAAATGGAATATAGAGTAAGTAACAATTGATGACTTGGAGAAGCCATCAAAAGGCTCACGTGTTAGGTACAGTGATATGCAGAACGTAAAGTGGAATGTATCAAGTGTAAAGTGTAATGTACAGTTAGGGTAAGGGGAGGAGTGGGTGTGGGTGTTGAGCCACAGCCTCCTGGTGAGGCATTACAGAATAAACACTCCTGCAGGACTGGAGGCTCTCCGCCCTAACCTGCACTGGACGATACGTTATGCTCCCCACTCTGAGCTACACTGGACGATTCGTGATGCTCCCCACTCTGAGCTACACTGGACGATACGTGATGCTCCCCACTCTGAGCTACACTGGACGATACGTGATGCTCCCCACTCTGAGCCACACTGGACGATACGTGATGCTCCCCACTCTGAGCTACACTGCACGGAGCGTGATGCTCCCCACTCTGAGCCACACTGCACGGAGCGTGAAGGTTCCTATCCTGACCTGCACCGGCTGGAGCGTGAGGCTTGCTGCCCTGACCTGCACAATTATGACTTTTTAACGCTCTAGTAACAGCAGACCTGGAATACGCAGTCCAGTGTTTGTTTGCCCCCAAACTAAAATAGGGCAGGACAAAACTAGAATAAGTACAAAGACGGCGACAATACTGGTGCCAGCTATGAGAAATTTACCATACATGGAGTAGCCAAGATTAAACCTCCTTTTTTTTTTTATTCAACTTGACTTCGCTGTGAGGTAGTACAAGATTGGAAAAATCTATGTAGCTTCGACGCTGTTTAATACAAGGATCCTTTTGAAATACAAGAATGCAGTTACCACATCAAATGGAATATAACTTAGACAAAATGTTACTATGACGTAGATTTTTTTCAGATAAATTCGTTGAACTTTGTAATAAGTTACCATTAACTGTCATCAGAGCAAATACGACAGACACTTTCATAAACTAATTATCATAAGTTTTTCAAATTTTCGGGATTATAGTAAGTATATATAAGGGAAAAATATACATATGTGTTTTCCTTTTTGTATACCATACAGACTGATGGAAACCATTTGCCAGTGTAGTGCAGCACAACGGAGGGTTGGACAGTGGAGTAACACTTTGAAGTTGGATTTTCCTTTCGTTCTATCCCATTAAGTTCCAGGCAGGGTTACTCAATAAGTTCCAGGCAGGGTTACTCATTGAGTTCCAGGCAGGGTTACTCATTAAGTTCCAGGCAGGGTTACTCATTAAGTTCCAGGCAGGGTTACTCATTAAGTTCCAGGAAGGGTTACTCATTAAGTTCCAGGCAGGGTTACTCATTAAGTTCCAGGCAGGGTTACTCATTAAGTTCCAGGCAGGGTTACTCATTAAGTTC
>JAUUDZ010419085.1:4303-14481 GCA_032361705.1 Panulirus versicolor | reverse complement strand
ACTCGATCAAACCACCTTACACAACACATTGTCCTCAAACATCTCATTTTCAACACATCTACCCTCCTCCGCACAACCAAATCTATAGCCCACGCCTCGCAACCATATAACATTGTTAGAACGACTATTCCTATGCTAAATAATTATGGCTGATTTTTCTAATAGTAATGGATAAAAGCTTGCAGGCAAATGTTTTACTTTGAATGAGACAAAGTACTTGCTCTTCAAGTGCTGTTAACATAAGGCATTGTATAAGAGTAGTTGAAAGCAGTACCATATGTATGACTAAAATCAGACTCAACAAATCTTCAATTCAAGTTCTCAACTAACATCATTTGCACCTCCAGAGATATGGAGTATAAAGATATTTCCCTTAAAGGCATTTGTTCCTTTTTTTTAATGACACAAAGATCTGAAAAGTATTATTGGTCTGTTGTTGACTGCATTCCCATACTTTTCATCATAAAGCCCGGCATATGAAGTGATCAAGCTAAACTGTGAATAGTTTGTCGAGCTTGGTCATGGATGGTAGTCCATTGTTTCAGTACATCATACTTTACAGCCTGAGATTGACTGAGCACAAAAGAAGCCAATGTTCATTTGTTCCTCAAAATAACTTACTAAGACAGGCAATGCAAATATGTATTGTATATAGAAAAGTCTTTAATCAGTGATAAAAATTGCAACATCACAGAGAAAATTACAACCAAGATCAATCACAAAAAAAAGCCTTGCAAGATAGACACTACTGATACATCTTAAATGTAATCTTTTTTTTTTCATTTCCAGATGTCTTCTCAAATGTAAAATCTTGTTTCTCATTTCCTGTACTTGGAATTTTCAGTAAAGTGCCTGCTGATTCCAAACAGATAAAGGATAATTCTCAATACCATTCATATCAAAAGGCTGTTATATGTATGAAGATATAAAAGTGAATCAATACTTTATACAAAGTGAGGTAGTCCTGAGTAATACTTTACCCTCTTTCCCCAGATGACTTTGCAGGGAGCACCAGTAGTCATAATAGTGTTGCTAGTGTATATTGGATTTTTCTGTACAGCCTGCTGATATTATGACATTTCTCTGGCCAATAGGTGTCATCTTGGTTTCTTCTCTACACATTCAGGATTAGTAGTGACTCACTAGTGCCTCTCACTGTGACACTAGCTAATGCACATCCTCCTCTACCATTTCTCTACCACTTCCCTTGGGCATCTACACATTATCATTATACCATTAAAAGTATGTTAGCTCACACTTTTAAGAATATCCTTAAATTTTACATGTATTTCTTTAATTTCATGATAATATTCAGAAAACCTGAATAATGAACATTCTCCAAAACTCTACATGACCAATCAGTTGAGATCTAACACTTAACTTCAGCATTATATGGCAGGCATGTGGTACTCATTCTTTTATGTATTCTTTTGTAATAATTTCATCTCATAATAGGACACAGAAAATCTGAATGATGTACATCCTTCAAAACCCCTCCTACACCACTTCCTTATGATCAATGTGTTAACTTTAGCACTATAATTCACCTCTCTTCAACTTTCTCTTTCCATATGACTTTTTCCTTTTACAGTTCCTGTCACAGAATAAAGTTCACACCAAGGATGGGCCTTAAGTGAAATATAGAGAGGCTTATGAAAGGGAAAAAGGGGAAAAAGATCAGACAAGGGAAAATATTTACGAATTTTGAAGGAAGTGAAGAACCTGTCTTTTAAAATACGCCACTCTCTCTCTCTCTCTCTCTCTCTCTCTCTCTCTACTCTGTAGCTATTATTCTGTCCATCATTCTGATGAATTATCTGCATGTGTCACCACCCCAAAGTCTGAATTCAAGGCATATATTTCACTGTTGCTTCCCATAGCTCTTGTGTGGAAACCAGCCACTCGAGAATTGGCTGTTATGACACCCTTCCCTTTCAGCTAAGCTGTGGCATTCCCATTCTTCTTTTGTCTTTCCATCCATATATATCCTTTCTTCCTTTAAGAGTCAGGTTTACAACCATTTGCAGAGCCGTGATCAATTTTGCTTTCTTTCACTTTTTCTTTCACTGGAGTGCCCTTGATTGGAGCATGTTATGTGCCCATGCCATGTCAGTCACCATAAAATAAAATAAAAGGTCACAGCTATATGAGGTACGTCAGCCCACATATTTGTACATATCCCCTAATGTTACACATATTTTTCATTTCATAATAGGAAACAGAAAATATGAATGATGCACACTCTCCTCCACCATTCCCCTGGGTTGGATTGGATTATAAAATTCAGCCTCATAAACCAAGCACTACTCCCTTGGAGTATCTAAATGTTAAATTCAATATTATACTTCAACCATATAAGGTATATTAGTTTACTTATTTTTTACACATTCTCTACTTTTACACATCTTTCATTCATTTTATAATGGCAATGAACGATGCACACCCTCCCAAACTCAACTCCACCCTTCCTCCATTACTCCCATGAGGGATTTATGTAGTGGAGGCACTAGGAATGAGCAAACCAGGCAAATGTGCAGTGCCCAACACTTCACCTAGCTGCAACATTTTTGTATTATCTCACATGAATTAATTTTCATATTATCAGTAATGTATTAAGATATTTTCATTGCAGTTCCAAGGATATGGCAAAATCAAAAGAGTTCAACTTGATTACAGATCATTAAAATTAAGCCTCTAAGGGACCCCAGTTACCTTTTCCTAGGGCTCCAACAAACCTAAGGCCATCTCTAATACAGGCCTTATATTCAGTATTACATTATGGCCATAAGGTATGCTAGCTCACTTTTTTGTACATACTCTTTGTTTTTATCTATATTCCTTTCTTTTTATAAAGGGAGAAAAAATTTGAAGATCTCATTTTCTCCATATTGCTACTTGGCATCGAAGTGTTAAATATCACATGATAAATACCATAAGAATACCATCCATTAACCTGATTTTCATTAGGATCACTAACACTTTTTAATTTCTTCCTTATATCTTACATTACTATGAGAGTTCAACATAAAGATTTAAATACTTAATTTTATGTCTAAGTACCTATCTATTTTTAATGATTTGCTTAGTAAACTGGGTGTGAGTTTCTAAAAAATTTAACATGCCCTTATCTATGAAATGTATCTCTAAAATTCATATAAAATGTTCACAAATCATTCAGAGTAGCCTTTACTGCTTCACTTAGGACAAACAACAATCCCAGTCACAGGCACAGAATACAAATCTGCTGAGTTACTGGGATAAATTTAAAAGAAAAACATCTCAAGGAAGCACTGTGGCAGTTCCATCACAGTTACAAGGTAAAACAGCTGAAATCCTTTAGAGAAAAAGCATAAATAACAATAATAGTGAAAATATTTGAGTCATATACACAGCTGCAAGTAACCATTATGACAAGATCTGACAGCCAAATGTAGCAGAAAAGTAAATAACAAAGACATACTAACCCATCTTGCACTCTACCAACTGTATGTGCGTATTGGTGCTGAGTTTGCTGGATGGGTATGATAACCTGGGCTCAGAGTGATCATACATGGCTAGATAAAAAGACAAAGATACAACTCAGTGGATCACACAAAAGGGAGGGAGAGAAGGGAAAACTAATGCTTGTGCTACCAAAAAGTATTCATTATTGGTAAAATCCCACATGGGGCAATTTACATGATTCATCTAGGGATAAAGCTAATCACACTCGAAACAAAACTCCCCTGAAGTACAATAATTTATTTTAAAAGTTCAGTGTCTACTGCAACATCCCTGATGGCTGACTGTAATGATACGAGATGTGGCAACTCCACCTATTTGTAATTTACTGTTAATGCATGTCATACTATAAATTAGTTTTACTGGCAGTAGAGTTATATCATCTTTAAAAAGATAAACAGTAATAAACACAGTGATGATATAAGACTGTCCTGAAAAAAGAAAAAAAGGACTTCTTGCAATATCAGAAATGTTCAAAAACAATTATGAAGAAATACAAGCATAATTGATTAGTAGTATATCGTCTTATTTTTGCACTCCCAAAATAAGACTTAACAGATGTTTAACATGACTTAAAATAATCACCTGACTGAAAGTTGGCTTATTATGAATTCTTGAACAACGATCTCCATGACGGCAAGCGCCGATTTTGAAGTAGAAACTGCAGTTGACCCTGTAATACAATTCTGACTTAGGAAAATTTATTCACGTATCACCATACCACTACCCTGGTTAGACCACTAGCTTTATCAAAATCTTGAATATTTTGTATTAACTTTTTTCCTATTGCCTTCTCCCACTAACTGTGATCAACATTACATTTTGCCTGTCAACCTTTAACAACAATAATCTGTGATTTTTCTTCCATGAGAGACTTTATGATGGAATTTTAGCTCACCTCTAACTTCACAACTGGGTCAAGGATCAAGTCATTTACTCCATGTACCCCTATTCATCTCAGCATATAAAGACCACCCAAATAGCAGCGAGGTAACATAAGAACACATGAGAAAATGGCCTCATTCACTCATCAGCTATCATGAAACCAGAGCATCCAATCCAAAACCAGGCCTCACAGACCTTTCTATGGTTTCCCATGCATGCTTCATATGCCTTAGTTCAGACCACTGACAGCATGCCACCCCTTGTATACCACATCACTCCAACTACTTTCACCCCATGCATGCCTTACACCCTCCTGCATGTTCAGATCCTGAACACTTAAAGCTTCTTTTACTACATCACTTCACTGTCTCCTTGGTTTCCCCCATTTCCTTGGTCCCCCACTTCTGGTGTGTATACTCTTCTTACTACCTTACCTCTCCCCTACGTTATCATTTCTTTTTCAAGTAATACTCCTCACACTACACACTGCCTTAAACATCATATTTCCAGTACACCCACTTTCACATTTTTGTCTAAAGTGCATACCGCACATTCATACATAACTAATAGGACTAGCATACTATCAAACATCCCCACTGGACTGCAAGAGATGAGTGATTATTAGTGCTTATGTACCTGGCCATGAGAAAAAGACCATGAAAGGCAAATGTTTTGGGAGCTGAGTGAGTGTGTTAGCAGTTTTGATGCATAGAACCAGGTATTAGTGATGGGTGGTTTGAATGCAAATGTGAGTAATGTGGCAGTTGAGGGTATAATTGGAGAGCATGGGGTATTCAATGATGTGAATGGAAATGATGAACAGCCAGCCAGTGGAATTGCTTGTTGAAATAGACCCAGTGATTGGGTATCCCTGGTTGAAAATGAGGAACACTCATAAGTATACATAAAAGAACAGAAAAGGTGGTATGAGGGCATTTCTGGATTACATATTAATTAAAGGTGTGTGCAAAAGAGAGATTTGTGGATGTGAATGTGTTGAAAGGGGCAGTTGGTGAGATGTCTGACCATTACCTGGTTTGAAGGAGTTTTCAGAAGAGAGGAAATGATACAAGTGAGAAGAGGTTAGTGAAAGTAAGAAAGCTTAGAAAAGACAAATGTGAAGAAATACCAGGATAGATTAGGTGTAGAATGGAAAGAGAAGTGTGTGGTATGTGGAAAGCAGGAGGTGGAGGGGTAAGTCAGGGTAATGAGAGGTAGGATGTTAAAGTGCTGGTGATAGAGAAAAGAGAGGTAAATGGGTGGCATTTATTGGGAAAGTGCAAATGATTGGGAGATGCACAAGAAAAAGTGGCAGGAAGTCAAGAGGAAGATTGAAAAGGCAATTGGGGTGATCAATTATCAGAAAACTTGAATAATATGTTTTGGAAGGAGGTTAAATACAAGAAAAACACTAGAACAAATGGGAACATTAGTTATTTGGAGTAAATGGGGAAGTGGTAACAGGTAGAGATGAGGTGAATAGGAGATAGAATGACTATTTTGAGGGCTGTTGAATGTGTTTGATGATAGAGTGGCAGATGTAGGGTGTTTGGGTTGGGGAGGTGCGTAAAGTGAGAGAGTCATGGAAAGTGGTTAGGTGAAGAGAAGAGTTTTTTTTTGAAAACCTTGAGTAAGATAAAATGTGCAAAGATGGCTGGAGTGGATGGTATTGCTTTTGCATTTCTTAAAAGAGGGGGTGACTGTGTTGCTGACTGGTTAGTTAGGATTTTCAGCGTATGTATGGATCACAGAGGTGACTTAGGACTGGCAAAATACATTTATAGTACTAATGTAATAAAGGCAAGGGAGTATGGTGAGTGTTAAAACTAAAGGGCTGTAAGTTTCTTAAGCATACCTGAAGTCTTGTAAGGGAGAGTAGTGACTGAGAGGGTGAAGGCATGTATAGAGCACCAGATTCCTTCAAAACTTACTTCCTTTCTCATACTGATCAAATCCCTCTCTCAATTTGGACCTGTGCAGCATTTTGGGATGGGAGAACAGTAACTTTGTTAAATCTTAGAGTACTAATATGGAATTTCTCCCACAATCACTTCTCTCTGTTCAATTTCAATACACTGTAATTCAACCCAGAAATATCATATACTCTAACCTGGAAACCACACATCATGAAATTTCCTTCCCAGAAGCTGGGAATGTTGTACAGGTGCCATAATTATTTTCTTGTGAGTAGGTACTTCATATCTATGGTGTTTTTATTCGTCCAAGTATGGAATACCACTCGCACATCTGGGCTGTCTCATTCTCTAACTCTCAATAGAGTGGAATCAGAAGTCTACCTCTTCATTATTTCTCTTGGCATCATTTCTATACAAACTTCTCTTTTCATATGCCATGATGTTGCTACTCTTTCTCTGATCTATATAGGTAGTATTTTGGCCATTGTTTTCATGAACTGTCTGCATGTGTCCCCACCCCCAAAGTCTGGACCCGTGGCATCCATTTGGCTGCTGCTTTCCATAGTCTCTGTGTAGAGACCAGCCATTCAATGATTGACTGTTATGATACCTCTTCTTCCTCGAAACAGCTTAGCTTGGGAATTCTCTTCCTTCTTTTGTCATTCCCTCTTCATATAACCTTTCTTCCTTAAAGTGTCAGGTCTACAAACACCTTCAAAGCCTTAATAATTTTTTCTTTTTCTCTTGCTTTCCTCTTTGACCTAAGATAGCCTTGACTGGGGCATATTTTGCCCATGCCAAGCCGGTCACAAAATAAAAGAGTATTATAATTCATTGTGCAACAGTAGATGCTGCAATACCACTGAGATGAAATTCATGAATACTGTATCATTGAACATGATGGGTAATGTACAAATATATGAAACACTTGTAAAAAAAAAAATTCAACAGAATCTAAGACAGCCTATCCATCCTGGTAGTTGAAAGCTAACTTTTTCAGTATCTAACTGAAATACACATATCAGTCATATCCATGACTGAGTAATGTGCTAACTGTCACTGTATACCAGCACAGAAAACAAACCATGAGGCCAGATGTGTCATCCAACCTCCTTGTAAGTAACCGTTCCATGCAATCCTCTACAGCAGACAAATTTCTTGATCAATCCTCTGTTTCGCAACCCTAAATACAGCGGATCAATTTGTTGTTGCTACTGGTATTTGTTGGAAATCTTGTGGTGGATTTCAAATGCATTACAGCTGTTAACATTTAAGGAGATATTCTTAGAGTAGATCCAGCATTTGCTTTTACAGAGGATGGTCACATCCTGCTCCAATTAGTATTGCAATACTTGGATTTCAAAAGTTTTTACATGTAGACTTTGCAATTTGATTTTCAGTATTGTTCTTACAATGTGGGCAATAAATAAGCAGATATTCTATAGATGCCACTTGATTAGGACACCAAAGGAAGTATGAAGAATTTGAGTCCTCTCCTATGTAAATGTGCCATTAGTCCCAAAGGTTCAACTGTCAATTTTGTTACAACCAAGTCAAAGTGGCAGTCATGGGATAAAGTCCTGGGTTGTTGATGCATCTTTCTTAAAGCTGAAGGTTTGCTATTACACATGAATTCCTTTTTCTTTCATGACTTACCTGAGTAGAGACTTATAGTCACTGTAGCAAAGGGGGAAAGGTTCAGTCATTTGGTGACTGTGAGCCAGTTTTGTAGCAACATCCACTACTGTATTTCCAGTAATACTTATGGGAGATAGGACCCAGTGGAAGCAGATAATTTGTTTTCTTGTACCGAGTGTCAGTAATGGATTAGACAACAAAACTTTTTGTGCATTTCAGTAAGGAGGATGTTGTTAATATTCTTGTTGATTCTATAGTCGAGATGAAACACTGGATTTTCATTAGTACGGTTCCGTAGAGAACATACAGTTCAGCACTTGAGATTGAAAGTGATGCTCATAATTTCCATATTTTAGAGAAGGAAGTTTGTAGTATGTAAACTGTTGCTAAGGGTAATTGTTAATTGGGATGGATCTGCCTAAAAGTATATGAAAGCAGTTTTTGTACTCTTCTTCTAGAGGTGAACAGGAAATGGAAATTTGTGAAGAATTGATTGGTGATTAGGAGCTAATGTGGTATTTGAGATATATGTGTCTGGAGAGTTTCATTTCTGGTAGGGAATAATGCCATTAATCATTATGGCTAACGAATTCTCTGTGAAGTGAGGATGCCGTTTCTTGGATCTGTGGCATATGGCCATATATGTGAACACTGTTGGTAAAGAGGGTGGTGATAGTGGTTTTTGGTTGGGTGCAAGATTTTCTTAACCACTGACTTGTTTGCTACAAACCTAATGCGAGTGGGAGTGCCTAATTCTAATCAAAAATCATGATATTAGATAGGAGTAAAAATTTCATATGTAATTCATAGAGCTGAATTTTAAATTGTGTCCAGTTCATCAAACTTGGAATTTAATGCTGAACTGTATATTGTGGACATATAATCCATTCTACTCCTTACATGTACTCATTGTCTATGGATAGGGTGGTGAGTGAGGTACATGAGGGACTCTCAGTGAAAGGGGATAGTATGCAATTTATTGGGGATGAGAGGACCTGGGAAATGAGTAAATTATTGTTTACCTGATGATATAGCACTGATGGCAGATTTAGGTGAGAAACTGCAGAAGTTGCTGACTGAGTTTGGAAAAGTGTGGGAAAGGAAGAAGTCAGGAGTAAATATGAATAAAGGCAAAGTTACTAGGATTAGCAAGGTAGGTTGAGGGATAAGTTGGCTGGGATGAGTTTGAATAAAGAAAGATTGGAAGAAGTGAAGTATTTTATATAACTGGGAGTGGACATGGCAGCAATGAAACCAAGGAAGCAAAAGTGAGTCATAGGGTGGGTTAGGGGACAAAGGTTCTAGGAGCACTGAAGAATGTGTGGAAGAAGAGACTGTTACCTAGGAAAGCAAAAATCAATAAGTTTGAAGGTACAGATGTAAGGCATGGGCTGTGGATAATGTGTGGGTAGGATGGATTTATTGAAAATTAAATGTTTGAGGACATATGTGGTGTGAGACAGTTTGTTTGAATAAGTAATAAAAGGGTGCGATAATAAAGAGAGTGAGGGTGAAAGAGCTAAAGAGTGTGCTGAAATGTTCTGGACATATGGAGAGAATGAGTAAGAAACGGTTGGAAAAGAACTAAAGGGAACAACGAGAAAAGGGAGACCAAATTGGAGGTGAAGGATGGAGTAAAAAAAGTTTTGAGTGATCGGGACCTCAACATTTATCAGGGTGAAAGGTATGCATGGGGTAGAGTGAATTGGAACAACATGGTATACAAGGGTCAATGTGCAGTCAATGGATTAAACCAGGGCATGTGAAGAGTTGGGGTAAACTAAGGAAAGGCTCTGTGGGTCCTGGTAAAGGATAGAGAGGCATGGTTTCGATGCATTACATACAACAGCTAAAGAATGGACGAGAGCTAAAACATATTTTCTTCGTCAGTTACTGGTGCTACCTCTCTAATATGGGAAATGGTGATCAAGTATGAACAAAAATTAGACAAAACAGATTTGTGTAAGTGTTTGTCAGATTGCACCCTACTGTGCCTGGCAGCCTTTTCATCAACATTAAAATGAAAATAGGTGGTTTTAAAATATTCTGTGTTTTCTCCATATGAGGGAAGGTCCAGCATACATTAGCCCTGAGAATTTATGTTCTGACACAGGATTCTTTGGAGTGTCTTGTGCTCTTATTTGGTGTCAAATCTATTCAATTTTTGTAAAGGGTATTACCATTCGTCCAAAACGAGAGACACGTTTTCTGTCCATTTTATCAAATTATTGACTTCTT
>JAUUDZ010419074.1:0-11787 GCA_032361705.1 Panulirus versicolor | reverse complement strand
TGCTTTATCAGAAAGAAATATCCTTTCTGTTGATCTCGCTCTATCACAGCTGGGTACGAAAAAAAAAGGGGGGTAACCTGAAGACGAATCCCCAAGACCCTATTTTTTTTCTTCAAATCTTTTCAAGCTAGGATACACTTGGTTAGGTTTAGCGACGACACTCGCCTTCCCTTTCCAGTTGAACATGCGCTTTACTAGGATCCTCTGAGGTTCTGACTGTCTGAACTCATCTGTCGTTTAATTGGGCTCCTCTGACGTATAAATACAGGCTCATCTGATTAAAAACTAATTTAATTTAATAGGTTTTGTTTACGTTTTGTAGCTTAAGAGTTTTGCGCAAAATACCTAAACAACTACAAATTTAGTACAATTAGCTTTTTTCTGTCCACAAATGAGTGAAAGAAAACTACAAGCTTGGGAAAAATGTAACATGAAGAACGTATGGATCATGTCTACCCTACTTTTAAGAATATAGATAACATGAGGTCAAAACAATTGTGTTGAAAATTTACAGCACATTCTGGTTTTGGTTTACAACGGTTCACTGTAAGTTGCCATTAAATTAACCAAAATCATTAGCAAACAATGCATTAGACCAAGTCTTTGTCTTGCGTATGAGGCATGGCGCAGACTCTAGTTCCATAACCTCTCGCTGCACATGGTAACTAACACAACACTGTACTTAAGCCAACACAATTGCAGGATCATGCGTGACGCTGGCTGCATGATGGGAGTGGTTGCATGACGAGTGTGTGAGATGTGTGCCCGCTTGAAGGGTTCATTGTAATCAACTTCCCGTGGGGAAAAACCTCTAGTCACGCTGATTGGAAAGCATCATCTCCGTGGTCAATTTCTTGAAAATCAACGAAAAAGTGCTTAAGGCACGACTTTCAAGGGGTCAGGTCAAAGGCCAGGTCAAAGACCCAGTCATACTGATATGCTCAAGGGTCATGTTCGAATCAAGACCTCCTCTAAGTCAAGATATTTGAAAACAAAAGATAGAAGCTGCACAACAGATGGTCTAAAAATATTTCTGAAGGAAGCATAGACTTACGAAACGTTCTGGTCCACAGATTAATAATACCGGTTCTAAAACGGAATATTCACCACAAAACGTGTAAAGACGTGTATAGAGTTCATATGACAGATAAAATTCGAGAGATGGAGGCAATACGCCAAAGGTTGTCCCTTGTGGAACCCTTGAACGCTACCACTCTTTAAGATAATTGTGGGATGCAGAGCCCATGACGACACCACTTCTTAATGTGTAATACAAGAAACGACTTCATAGGAGGATTAGATTAACTTTGGAAAAAAAAAATATAAACGTAGCGGTCCAACCAACATTTTGCCTTAACTGTACTTATTACATTAATCTGGACTATATCAAAGTATCGTTTAAGTCTTCACAGCTGCAGCAAGAAAGACGCCAATAATATGGACTTCCGTGACAGTTTAGCGATGGAGGCAAACATTTGTCCTATGGATAAAAGAATAATATCTTAATACCAGTTGTATTTTTTTTTCTCTCTCTGTGCACCAAACAAGCAGCTAAACTTCACAAAACCATTTCCATGGTTCATCCATATCTAGAAAAAACATGTATCGTCAAACTTACGGGTTCTATCGAAGAATTAGGTCAGAAACTTAGGAAGCAGCAAGACTTAGTCAGATGAGAACTCTTATTTACGATTCAGCTATCACGTTAAGTCTCAAATATCCACCGTCTTCAATTCTCTATGTACAGATCAGTAAAAATCCTTCTGTACCTTATCCATGGTTTGTGTGTCTACAACGTGAAACGATCACTGCTATTCTTGTATTAGTCTTTATGTAAAACACTTCAAGTTAAATTGATTATTCTATGTATTCCAATTTGGAAACAAGGGTCTCACTTCTCGGTGTCTTTAACAACAGGTATTAACTGTAGAGCATATATACGTGTTTTACCATGAGATTCGTAGCTTCATTTCTATGCGACGCTGGGTTAACTGTACGTCACCGAATTCTCTGTTGCTTTAAATCATGCGCGATAAGACTTAAGATCTTCTTCCAAGTCACTTACCATGTATTTCAACATTAAACACAGCTTTCTTGAACATCTTTTGTAATAATTATAAAGAAAAGTCTATTACTTGGACGTCTCTCTTATGTTTCTTGCTGTTATTCAGTCCTTAAAATTGTAATGACTAACCATTCCTTCCCTGTGAGCCATATATTACATCAAGTTCACTTCTTTCAACAATAACTTTACAGGAGTTAACCATCTCACGAATCCGTTTTCTATCAAAACTGTGAGGAGCTTCGCCGAAATTTTCGGAAATGTATTCACTGTCCAGCACCTACTGCACACTGCACAACAATCATGATAAGCACACAAGTAACACGACCAAAATACCTTCCATCTAAACCATCGTAGACCAGCTGTCATGTGTACTAACACAGAAACACGAGAAATACCTTACGACGGCCGGGTATCGAGCGCGTCTTACCGAGTCTGAAGAGGTTATGGCAACTGCTCTGGCCTGTGAGCCCTGAGTGCCGTTGCCACAGTACACCATAAACGTATTGCTCTTGACCGTGAGATAAACACAGATATTCATTACGCAACCAGTGCCTCTCTTTTGCAACTATTCTTTATTTCATGCAGCATCAAAATGAATCATCGTACGTGGCGCAATACCGTTACATTATCTGGCTTTAAACTGAAGTCGAACTTTATTCTTCGGCGATGCTGATGATTACACCACATGTCAACTCATGTCTTGTAGGTTTATGCTATCATTTTACCAGTAAACCAGATCGAAAACTGCTACGCCTAAGTACCGAACTGTAAGTCTCACAGCAGTGAAATAGACAAATTTAGCCTACATTTTCCCGCGACGAGACACACACAACCCTAAAGCCTGGTACGTTTTCGAACGATTGTAACCGCTCGGCCCAGGCGATGATGCGCTGTCTACACCCATACGTTTCTATCATTTCTACATCCTGGAATTGTAGTCCAATGATGGCGCAATCCTTCCGCGCTTTATGTATTCCTGGCCTACCATGCTCACTGTCTAGGTATCGTGTGAAAACGTCCTTTGGTTGTATCATCAGGTGGAGGGAAAGATGTACAAAGGCGTCGTCCAATCGACCTTTCTACTCGCCCCAGAGGGACCCACCTATGCTTCCGCGTGGAGCGCAGCTTAAAAAGCCATTGGAAACCCATGAAATTTCTGAAACTATGTTAACTCAGGGTCCATACATGCAGTAACTACGTATATGATATTGAAGACCTGAGGAAGGAGTTCAGGAGTTTTTCAATTGGTTACAAAATGTGACGTCAACGGCTTAAAAGTCGATAGGTCTAATTTCTAGATAACCAAATAAATAAGATCTGCCACATACATTATCATTATTATTATTCAGACTTTACATTTGTACATTTGTGGTGGAGGTGACCAAATTTGTGGCAAGTTGTCATAAAGAAATACAATCTTCCACTCTCCAGTTACCTGAAGATTACAGCCTTTAACCCTATGCTCAATAATTTTCTTACTTTACTTACGGGGGAAACAAGATACAATTTATCAATGAAAAATAAAAATCATGGCGTAATACTATATACAGCTCAAGATATGTATCAGATCAAAATGATAAATGTAGACAAAAATGACAGTAACAGTAATTATCATATCATACCTGTTCGCCGTTTCACTCCTTATCGAAGTAGCCTCCCGTTTCTCTTCTCACTAAATCTTAGCAAAGATAAGGATGCTGTGAAGACGAGGGTGTGGGGGAGTACAGTGGAGCTAGCTCAGATAAGACAGGGGTACTTTGAAGACAGGATTTAGTGAAGATAAGGATGTATAGTGATGATAATGAGGAAGTGATGATGGTGTATAGAACACAAGTGTGGGAAAATTAAGTATGGAGAGAACATAAAGATATAGTAAAGATAAGGGCTAGAGTGAAGTGTAATGAAGATATGTTACTGAAAATGAGGGTTAAGGTAAAGTAATAGTTAAGATGATGTAATGATGTCCTTTTTCACTTAGCCTTCATAATCATCCAACTAAGGTTCAAAGACTGACCTGAGATAATGATAATTACGATACTGTGGGAAATAATTCTACCATGGTTCAAACTAATACCAATTATGATACAATGAAAATAACAATAATCTTACAATAGACGTTAATCAATAGCAACGTGGAAAAAAAAACTTATTACAATTGAAAAAAAAATGCCCTGCGCGACAGTCTGAAGTTATTTAAAAGCCGTGATGTAATAAGTTAATGAGATTTTTTAAAATCTTCTGATGTTTGTTTCGGCAACATGCGCGACTTAGGCAAAGAGAAAACGGGGAGACCAATTCATATTATTACACCCGGCTAACCCATTCTCTATCGATTATTATGGGTTTCTTCACATAAATCAATATCAAGACTATTACTAAAGACAAATAAAAACCAATGCTATTAATAAAGACAAAGAAAAACCAATACTATTAATGATGACAAAGAAAAACTAAATAAATCTACAAAGCGCAAACTAGTTCCTCGACCAAAACGTTCCGTCGCCAGGCCACCACAGTCAGGATACCAGACATCACGCCATGTCGAAATCGTGGTGTGGCGCGATCTCCCTTACGTATATGACTTTTTTTTTTTTTGTGGTTGAGTCAACCGATTGAACCAGGGCATGTGAAGCGTCCGGGGTAAACCATGGAAAGGTCTGTGGGGCCGGAATGTGGTGGATAGGGAGCTGCTGTTTCGGTGCATTGCACATGACAGCTGGAGATGTAACAGAAGAAAACTACTTTCCAAATTCAAAAATTCTCAAGAATCACTCTAACATCTGAACAAACTATGTCAGGATTTCATTACTACAGTTCAAATATTACGCTACTAAGGAGGAGCAAATAAATCTACTATCAATCACCTAACACTGTGGCGAATGTTGCAAAACTTACCTAAAGAATGGATAAAGACGACTTGTACACTTTCGATTTGGACAAGAAGGACCTTGAGATTAGATCGGTGTGTTCACCTGGGCTCTTGTGTGTCACTGAACAAAGTATCGTTTACATATATAAGTAAAACATCACCACAGTCGACATGAGAAATACTGCACTATTCGCAAGGACAGTTACTCTGGCTGAATTTTCAGGGCGTAAAGAATCGGCGAAACTTTCAGTGTGTTGTGGATCCCTTCTAGAGATTGGCTGTGGTTTGTTGTTGTTCTTCGGTGTGGCACAGTTGTGGCGCGAGGTCAGAGTCAGTCTTCCCTGTGGCAGGATACCTTTCCACGTCAGCTGCTGGGAAGATCAAGAAAAGGAGTCGTTGTCATAAATAAAACTTCAAGTTAGCAATATTCATCAAAGAATACTAGAACGCCTGAGCAACGTTCAAGGTGCCTAAGCTCAACACTTGCCAGATTCACGCTAGATGCTTATTTTCTTGATCCATTCAAGGAAAACACATTAGATAAATCAAGCAGCGAGGCTCAGTAATACAGCAGTGCGTCACACTCGTAAATAAGAGAGAGAATGAGATGTTCATCACTTTTTTTCGTTTTCTTTAATCAAATGTATCTTAATCAACATCTCACTGTAATACGAGGATGGTTCGGAAGCAGTGAAGTCTATACCTTCCTCACCCAGCTCTATATGTGACTAGTCAGGCCGGAGAGGAAAGACTGCCTTAGACCAGCCAATTCAGAGACCAGGTTCTACCTCACAAGTAACCCACTAATGCCTAGACAGTGGCAGAGAACTGAGAACTATAGATCATCCCTCCTTACCTGGACGATCCTTCGGGTCTTGCCGGTGGATGAGCAGCTGGACAGTGACGAAGAACAGCGTGTAGCCGGTGATGAAATGGCTCATGTACTGGAAAGTCTTCGAGCCCCCAGCCACCTGGAACAGCAGGCCGCCCACCATCCCTCCCACAGACAAACCTGTCATGGAAAACGGATTAGGGACCGGTACCAACCTCAGTGCGCTGGAACATAAAGACCTGACTGTAAACGAGTTATTGACTGTCTGCAGAACTCTGTGGGGTTCGTGAGCACTGGCTGGGACATTTTGAGAACCTGGGATTGCTGGAGATTTGTGGTGTCCATGAGCACAGGCTGGGATATTTTAAGAAACAGGGATTGCTGGAGGAAGCTTGCAGGGTACTGAATATGTCCCCACCTGTTTGGCAATATAGAGAGTACAGAGGGACACCAAAGTGAAGGAGGGTCACATGAACCACGCTTTATGGGCGTGTGGTAAACGAACTGGCGCACCCAAGCCTAAGGAACATCATCATGACACTCTGGATTTTGCTTCGAGAGAGGCCATGAGGAGGAGGAGACTCCAGCAAGGGTAATGCATGATCCCGAGACCATAAAGCGGTTTTCTCGGTCTCTGCCAAGGTCCTCCTCATCGCATCCACGAGGAGTCCCACAAGGTACTGATAGGAAAGATCAGGGACACGACGGTTTTTGCTTGGGCTCGCACGTAAACACAGACAAAAGACATCCTATCTGGAGCAGCTTGGTCCACATGGTCCAGATGGGGAGGTACAGATGTCAACTGCAGAAAATCATGGGCCTCAAACTCTTGCTTGTTGATGATGGTTTCAGCCATGGGATAGCCAAAGACGGACTCAGAGTTACCTTTAGGCAACTACCAAGCTACTTTCCATACTTGGACGACAAATCCCTTCAGTTAGTATCAATATCTGGAGCTTCTTTCAGAATACATCCAGTATGAGAGGTAATACACTCCCTAGAATGTAAACTACCTTTCAAGATACATCCTGAGTTGTACAACTGTACTTTTCAAGTCCCGGATGTCCAATTATTTTCAGAGGCCTATAAGAAACATGTATCTAATGGATGTAGTGTGTGTATACTTTAATTTCCAATTCTCTGAATGAATAACTGTTTCCTATGTACAGATACTTGATAAATACACTGCTACTTACATTCTCACCAATTAGGGTGGACTTGATAAATACACTGCTACTTACATTCTCACCAATTAGGGCGGACTTGATAAATACACTGCTACTTACATTGATAAATACACTGCTACTTACATTCTCACCAATTAGGGCGGACTTGATAAATACACTGCTACTTACATTCTCACCAATTAGGGCGGACTTGATAAATACACTGCTACTTACATTCTCACAAATTAGGGCGGCTAATAGCCATGTCTCATTAATCTATCATCATTAATCTATCATCAGCCTCATCAATTAATCATTCACTACTTTAAATCACGACTTACGATGACTGCGATTAAAAAGTTCCGCTTGAGAACACTAGGGTCAGTACAGCACTAAGACAAACCACAGTAAACGAAGGCAAAAGCACACGTCCCTAACCTGCTGTGAAGGTGGCCTTGAGAATCCCCTGCAGCGTAGCCTGGCAGCCCTTGGGAGCCATCAGGCTGGCGTAGGTGGTCATGTTCGGGAAGAAAACCCCAAACGAGAGTCCATGCAGGAGGGTGATGGGCAGGAAGAACCAAGGGTTGGTGACCCACGAGATGAGGAAGTAACGCAGGGAAAACACCATCAGCGACATGGCGAACGTTATGATACTGCCAAGTTTCTTGATGATCCAAGCTAAACAGGAGAGAGTCGAAGAGCGAGATGTATTAACTAATCTGAGGGTCCGGTAACTGGCGGCCCACTAACCCTACGAAAAGTATGACTGCCGTGTTGCCTAAGCCTGGGCTACCGCCTTTAAACCCTGCTGTGGTGCAAAACGTAAGCCCTGTCTGGATAGCAACCTCAACCATGAAGTTCATTCAAGAATAGTTGACTGATTGACTGACTTTATTCAAGGACCCGAGTATAATATGATTGATAGGTATATATATGTGCAATATACCACAATAAGGTACATAGTAGCTTCCACTAGGATAACATACATCTGCAGTTACTTACGGCTTTTGAGGACACATTTTGTGATCTTCAGTATTGGGTGTCTCCAAGACAGAGTGGAGGATATGGTTATGCCTAACATGCTAATGTTACTGTATGGTGGAATGATAAAAGTCATCTGAAATTTGACGGTAGGAAACGAAAGAGATTAAAAAGATACAGGTAGTAACTGTTTCTGAACTGCTGAATTGCATCACATTACTGATTCCCCCACTTGAAGCCGCCGCACAGGTCTAGATTAAGAGAAAAAAATGTTTAGTACGAGAAAGAAAGATCGAACATCTGAGAGAGAAGGAAAGGAAAATGAGGTGTAGAGTGACACTTGGCACAAGAGCAAAAAGGGTTAGAGACTGAAGGGAAATGATCATTCATTAAAAAGAAAACGTGAAGGAAACAGGAGAGAACCCTGAGGAACGCCAGTGACGACAAGATAAGAGGAAGAACTTGCTCCATTAACCAAGATCACTGGAGTAACTGGAGAGGATGCTATGCACTAGAGGCGCGTGCCATCTGGCCCATACACCGTGCCCAAACTTCCATGAAAATGCAGCACAAGCCTAGGACAATATACAAGCCTAGGACAGTATACTGGCCTAAGACAATATACAATCCTAGGACAGTAGACAGGCCTAGGACAATATACAAGCCTAGGACAATACACAAGCCTAGGACAGTATACTGGCCTAAGACAATATACAATCCTAGGACAGTATACTGGCCTAGGACAATATACAAGCCTAAAACAATATACAAGCCTAGGACAGTATCAATGTACACTTGAAGAAAAGTATTATTCTGTTGTAAAGTAGGAAGAGAACTGCTGACGTAAGGCTAAGGCGAGATGATTTGTATATAAACCCATAACTCTTATACCTTATCATATCTCGTCACATGAAATGATAATAAAAAATCTGTTCATAATTTATCGCTTACCTGAGAGCACCATGAAAGGCACCTCACCCAGGAAGGTCGTGCTAGCCACCATCAGTCCCTGCAGGAGTTTCACGTGTGGGAAACCTGGGTCCCAGGCCAGCGCCACGTCCTCAGCCACGATGAAGAGGTACGTCCACGTCACCCCCGTCACAGCACCAACGACAACCACGGTTGACTGTGGGAGGAGGAGCACGTGTGTGTTTGTGTTATGCTTGACTGTGGGAGGAGGAGCACGTGTGTGTGTGTGTGTGTATGTGTGTGTGTGTGTGTTAGGTTTGAACTCCTCGAGCGTGACGTCGCGACCACTTGATCACGGTGGTACAACTCTAATGACAGCGTGACCTTTGATCAGCCAGTCATGAGTATGGGTCGGACCAACATGTTCAAAGGTCATATGATAGTCATGATGAAGGGCATTTGAGGGGAGGGGTCATGAAAACACACACACACACACACACACACACACACATATATATATATATATATATATATATATATATATCTAATCTGCACGATATACACTGAAAGAACTAACACGACTGGGGGCTTAGGTGAACAAGCCCCTAATCATGCCACACTCAAGTAATTACAGCCTCTTGTTCATACCAACAAGATCACCAAACAGAAAACATCAAACAGTACTCAGGAAAAATTTTTTACTGACATATAACACAAGAGAAAATCAAACAGCAGGAACCCACCAGGAATATGACCATCGGTGTGGAACACATGAGTTTCCCGATGTGTTTGGCCTTCCGCTTCTCTTTCGTGGGGAGGTGGAACTTAATCCTTGACGAAACGAGAAGACCAGAGAAGAGGAAGGCGCTGCACAGCACCAGGGCCGGCGTGAAGTTGACGTGTGACCGTCCGACGGAGAAGAGATCCACTAGCGCCCCGCTGACGACTCCAACGATGCCCCAGGCGATGTTGCCCCACACACGCTGGTGCCCGTACTTGTGTCGGTCCTCCTCCAGCAGGAAGAAGCAGACTGTGTCCGCCATAGCGTCCGTGGCGCTGGCCCCGCCGTACATGAACAGGCAAGACAGGAACATAAACCAGAATTCCACGGACACCGTCAGTTCTCCCAAGGAGACTTCGTTCCAACCACTGCCGTCGCGCATGTGACACTCAGATACGCAAGACGCATCGTATTCTGTCCCACAAGTGATATTGGAAGTCTGGGACACTGAGGAAGAGTTGATGTTGGTGATGAACGCACAGTTACCTTCACCACCATCATCAACACTGTATGGTGAGGTGTCAGGACTCAAATCAAGAGTCAGGTTGGACACGAATCCCAATCTCTCACCAGCAAGAGCCGCCGCCCTGGCCGAGTCTCTTCTCCGCGAGATGTTGCATTGCAAAGTGCATCTTGCTTTAGCCCCCTCATCATCCCCGCCGAGTGTATGGTCAGGATTCTTCTCCTTTAGCGATGTGAAATCGAAGCCACCGCGACCCGCGGACGCATTCTGACACATGACCAGCGTCCTGTTGCTGTAGGGACACCGGAGAGAGAGGGTGACCTCAGCCTCGGCGCCCGGGGCCTTGGGGACACCGGGGAGGAGGAAGAAGGTGATGACGGAAGCCGTGAGGACGCTCACACCCGCCAGGAAGAGCGCCCTGTGGATCCTGAAGGAGTCGGCCACCGTGCCCACCACCATGCTGGAGGTGAGGCTTGCTAGGGGCGACACAGTCCATATGAGACCGACTCCTCCTGTAGATACACCCCTCTGCCGCACCAGCGCTGGCAGGAAGGGGAAGAATGCGATGCCTGTGGGGGGATGAGACCCGTCAGTTTACCATCGCCGGATCATCCCACTGCGTCAATCGAGAGAAGCAAGACTCCCTCACTGGAGATCAAAACCCCTTGAATATTACAACCAAACAATTGTACGCCATAAATCAAGTTGTCTTCACCACAACATCGGGTTCAAAAGTGAACTGTTCTGAAATATTATAACTGGATCAGGCTACCTCTTCAGTTTTCATTCTCCAAAGTTATGGATGAAATCCTTGATGTTAACTACCAAACGTAAATGTACACACGGTGTGCACACCATTAATACATCAGACATTAAGCACAATATTCCATTAAAATGACTGGCAAGTCTGGATGGAATATGCATAATGCTTTTTCATTTAGATCATTTGGTTCACAATTGGGGAAAAAAATCTGTGTAATAATGCTTGAGCATCATTTGGTTCACAATTGGAAAGAAAATGTGTAATAATGCTTGAGCATCTAAGAATGAATGCTTAATGAACCTAAAGAGTGTAGACTTTCATTAAGTTTCACATACAAAAAAAAAAAAACTTACCAAACCACTAGATACTGCAAGATCATCCTGAGTGACTGATTCGTTTATAAGAATCACTCTTACTTAATCCACACCAGCAAGCGTCTTTCATCAACTGACCTCACCGGGCATATCTCTCACAGCATATGTGAACGTGACCACATGGCAAATCTAAGCCATAATGAGACTTCATGCCTGAATTTCATGCAACAAAATATGCTTAGACTTGCATTCAAATTCTCCACAAGAAACTTTAAATTCAAATCAAGTATCCTTTATCAAGTTTTGTTGTCTCATAAAACCACAAAAGACTTACGCTAGAAATAAAAGTTACGCCATGTGCCCCCTGAATTTACACCTTTGTAATAAACATTACCTCCTTGCTTGAAGAAGTAGTGCATCTTCAGGGGGAGTAGCTTTTTGTTAATTCCAGCCAGCATGATGAAGAACTGTGTACTGGTAGATCAATAGGACCATATACATCTACCCACACCTGCAAACATCATGTTAAAGTAAATAATACAGCAACGGTAAAGCAAAACAACTCATTGATATATATATATATATATATGATACAAACCTCCAACAGCCAGGATCGAACCCGGGACCCATGTGCAACAGGCGGG
>JAUUDZ010419073.1:0-26397 GCA_032361705.1 Panulirus versicolor | reverse complement strand
GAGACAGAAAGTTTAGATGAAAGTCCAGGCAAGTGTGAATAAGGTTTCTAAAATGTTTATGTAAAGACTGTTAAAGGTAGCAGACTGGTAGTTGGATACAAAGTTGTAAGATATAATAAAATGAGAAATGCAGGGGGATGGGTGAGACTGGAAATGCTATGGTAGGTTGCTCAAAGGGAGTGTACCAGCTGAAGTTTAGCAAAGGAAGATGGAAGAATATAAGATGTGTAAGCAAAATGTTACGAAGCTGATAGAGGAAACCAAAGAATGCATACATGAAATTTTGGAAGAAATTTAAACTGAGTGAAAAGTTTGAGGAAAATATAAAATCGAAGTCCAGAGGTGAAAAATGAAAGAGGTGGATGTACAAGTGGAAATGCTAATGTTAGAAGTAAGGAAGGGGAGCTGCTGAATCAAAAGGATGAAGTGAAAGGAAGATGGAAAGAGTATTCTGAAGAAAGTGAGGCAGCAGTTGTTACATGCATGGGTATGGAGGACAGGAGGAAAAGGATAAAAGTGCAAGGGCCTACAGCAAGAAGGGAGGTAAAAAGGGTGATAATGAGGCTGCAGGTAGGAAAGGCACCTGGAGTGGATGGGATTAGAGCTGAAATGTTTAAGTATAGAGGAGAAAGTGTGACAGAGTGGATGCTTTTGATATGTAATTTAGCATGGAAGCAGAAGGCTGGGTGTTAGGATTGGTGAAAGCAATTATTGTCCCTTTATTCAAAGGAAAAGGTGCAATTATAGGGTAATAAGTCTGTTAAGTCTGCAAGAGTGTTAACTGTTGAAGTGACTGAAGTAACTGAATGCATAATAAGTGAGGAGCAAGGGGGTTTCAGGAAAGGCAAGGGATGCACAGTGACTGAAAAAGTATCTAGCAAGAGATAAGGATCTGTATGCAGCTTTTATGGACATGGAGGAAGCATATGAATAAGTTAAGAAGAATGCTTTAAGGGGTGTGTTACAGATATATGGGGTAGGAGTACAAATTTTAGGTAGTTTGAAAGCCCCTTATAGAGGAGCAAATATATATGAGTGAATGGAAAGTTGAGCAAAAGTTCTGGTATACATGTGGGTGTGAGGCAGGGCTGTATGAAGTCACAATGTCTTTTTAATATATACATGTCTGTGGATGGAATGGTAAGAGGGATGAAAGCAAAATTACGGAAAAGAGGTGCAGAGACAGTGTGGTGGTGAGGTATGGTGGTTAGTAACAAGCCTGTTGGCCAATGATACTGTGTTGTTTGTTGAGAGTGAAGAGGAGTTGCAGAAAGTTGTAAGTTTGTTTTATGATGTAAGTTAGCCTAGGCGATTGAAGGTAAATGTGAATAAAAAAAGAAGTAATGATGTTTAAAAGGAAACAGAGTGAAGTATAGATTTTGCATAGCCCTATCGAGTGAGAAAAGAAAGTGTACTAACTGCATTATCGATAAGGGGTAAGAAAGGTTGAAACAGGTGAAAGAATATAAGTATTTAGGAGCTAACTTGGGAAAGCCTGGTGATATGAAAGGAGAGATAGGGGCAAGATAGATACAAGGGAGAAGAGTCACTGGGTCTTTTAACAGAATAATGAAGGGTAGAGGTGTAAATACGGAAGCGAAAAAAGGATTAAGGGATAGAACAGACCTCCTGACCTATGTAGTCAAAACATGGGCACAAAATGAGTCACAGAGTTCAAGAATCCAGGCTGTGGAAATGAGCTATTTGAAAAGAGTATGTTATATGACTGGATGGAAAGAAGAAAGAAATAAGGGGGTGTATAAGACATTTGGTATGGTAAGGAATTGAAAGGAAATGAATTATGGAGTGGAAGAGTGGGGAAATTGTAATAAATATTCTGAGGTGATCTGGACATGTGGAAACAATACAAGATGGGAAGTTTACAAAGAGATTGTATGACAGTACGATTAAAGGTTTTAGAGTGAGAGGAAAGCCTCTTGTGACATGGAGAAACAGAGTGGAAGAGTACAGGAGGGAGAGAAATAGTGGAAGAATGCACGGATTGGTGTTTGCAAGGAAGGCACATAAGGACATACATAAGCAGAGACTCTTTTGCTGTAGTCATTACCCCAACTGGAGTTCCTAGGGGGAACAAGCATCAGAGACATATACAGACAGATACTTCAACTCATTTTTCCACCATTCCTCCTTTCATACTCAATATTTCAACTCACTTTTCCTCTCCTTCTTCCTTTAATACTCTACCTCTTTCTTTTACTAGTCATATTTCCTCTCTCGAGTCAGACTTGTATAGCATTTTCGAGTGGGGAAGTAACAACCTTGTTGAGCTTTCAATACATGACTGTTTGCACATGGTTTAAAATCCTAGTTCAAGTATTGGTGATACCAATTTCCCACATTCAAATCATTGTGACATTAGGAATCATCTTGAAACATTATATTCATAAACCAGTAAAATCAGCAGATATTCTGCAAGCATAGCTTTATAAAACTAATGTCTGAGAAAAAAGTACAATATGAGCCACTATAGGAACTGGCTCAGAGACAAATTATGGGTAAAATTGAAACAGCGAGTTTATGGAGTATATGCACAAGACAGATATCACAAATGAGTGATATTCATAGATTAGCAAAGTTCAAGAAAAATACAGACATAAAAACTGGAGTAGGTAGTAGAAGGTAGACAGCAACCAATCAGGTTGATATATTACCTGTACTACCTGCCAAGGTATTGAGAGGGTCAGTGACGGCTGCAGAGTGAGCCAACACTTCAGTGGTTATCAAATTGCACCCCTTTGACCAAGAGAGAAGTCTTTTCTTCCTGTCTCACCTGTAAATGGACTGCTGGCATTCTGTCCACAAACATACAATATCTCCTTGTCACAAACAACATCAGACAGCACTCAACTCACACAACTCATTCTTCCTAACTCCCACATTTTTCTTAGGTGAGTGCTACACATGATCCCTGCCTTTTGACAAAATGGTTGGAGCAATAGATAGAAGTAGCTATGAACGTTACACAGGAGCACTGGGTAGAAAATTAGGTAGAAGTAGTAAGTAAGAACATTAGCTGGAAGAATAAGGTAGGAGCAGTAGGTGGGAAAATAAGGTAGACACATTAGGTGATAGTAGTTGGTGAGAACATAGATGAGATTCTAAAAAAAAATGTGCTGGAGTTGCACTCTGCCAGTGGCCTCTTAAAGGTGAGGCACTAAAGTCTAAGAAGCGGCACTGGAGTTTATCAATTACAGAGACTTTTGCCATAGCCTCCTCAAAGGGAATGGTTTTCATAGATATAGGTTGATAGATAAAACAACTGGGGTGAGTAAAATATGATTCATAACTAGTATTAACAGAAAAAAAATGGACATTAGATTATTAGAAGTGTGAAATAACAAATGTAACATAGTGGGATATTAGCACACAAGTATTATCAGAAATTAAAACTTAAAGATAGATTAGCATAAACTTGTCAGTCAGCAATGGAGATTAGTATCAGCTTGTCAATCAGTAATGGAGATTAGCATCAGCTTGTCAGTTAGTAATGGAGAGCGTAAAGACCGTACTGTTGGATGATCAGCTTGCTATGGTATTAGGGAAAAATGGAGTAAATAAGATTTTTTGATAAAGAAAATTGCATATATTGAGAAAAGTGATGCTACAGGGAAAACTGAAATTATTTACTTTTCATCCTTTTCCATGCTTGACTGCTATATCCCATGTTAGCAAGATAGTGCCAGGAACAGACAAAGAAAAGATACATTCGGTCACATCAATTCTCTGGGTGTCAAGTTTAATGCACCAACACCACAACCCCCTATCCACAACCAGGCTCCACAGACCTTTCCAGGTTTCTCCCAGTTGCTCAATATGCCCTAGTTCAGTTCACTGACAGCATGTGGACCACTGTACGCATCATATCAATTCACTTTATCCTGTGTCTTCCTTTCAACCAGGCATATTCAGGCCTCTATTACTCAAAATCGTTTTCACACCCTTCTTCCATCTCCACTTTGGTCCCCCCACCCCCCCAACACACACAGACACACACACACACACACACACACACACACACACACACACACACACACACACTTGTCCTTGCCCACTTTTGACACATATATCCTCTTTGTCAACCTCTCCTTACAAATTCTCTCCATATGTTCAGACCATTTCAGCAAATCCTCTTCAGCTCTCTAATCCACACTCTATTTATCACCATACATCTCTTACACTTTTATTACTTACTCGATCAAACCACCTCACACTATATACAATCCTCAAAAGATTTCACTTCCAACACATCCACTCTCCTCTCCATATCATCATCCACAGCTTATGCATCCATCAATATTCTCCAATACTCTTAAAACCTTCACTCTCTCACCCAACCTGTGACCCACTTTTGCTCCATGGTTCTATTTGCCATCATGTCCACTCCCAAGTATCTAAAATACTTTTAGTACAAAATGACTGACAAATACAAATGAAACAATAAGGTTGGATTGCTATTCTATGGAGATAAAAATTAAGAAATGTCCATACTATTCATCATTTCCCGCATCAGCAAGGTAGCATTAAGAACAGACGACTCAGCCTTTGAGGGAGTATCCTTACTTGGCCCCCTTCTCTGTTCCTTCTTTTGGAAAATCAAAAATGAGAGGGAAGGATATCCAGCCCCCTGCTCCTTCCCCTTTTAGTTGCCTTCTACAACACGCAGGGAATACATGGGAAGTAATGATATCAAAACTCACTTATGTGTATCACTTATATCCAGTTCCAATGAAATGTTCAGTCCTCCACAGGGGGTTACTCATACTTGACTCATAACTGATATGTAGCAACCCTTGAAGACAGAGTGGTAAAAGAATTGTGTCAATGTGAGTATAGGACAAATTTTCTAACAGAATGATCGGTTATTACAATATATGGCTGTTCCATGCTTGACAATGAGGAATACATTATTTCTGGAAAGTTGGTGATACCCATGGTATCAGGCATGTCAATTCTTACAAAATGACAAGAATCAAGCCCTTCTTCTGTTAGCATTTCAGTAATGCGACATAATCAACTTGCTTACAAAATATATTATTCAACGAGATGGCTGATGTTGATGCATAACTCACAAATGCCAGACAGTATCGTTAACATATCTGATATCTAATTTCTCTCCAAAATTAAAATCATTATCATATAACTCCAGGACCCATTCTTCAGGGGCTCCTTCAGCTTTGAGGCTGCACTGCAATCAGTAGCAGAGATAGGATGGCCTCATTTGGAGTCAAAATTTCTTTGATGAGATTGTAATCTAATGATACAATCTCAGTGAAAGTGACTTTTCACTAGTGGCATAACCACAAGCAGATGGAATCCTGTGATGTCCCACAGTTACTATGAAGTGGGAAAAAGGAATTGTCTAATAACCGGGGAGCTCCAGCATGATATCATGTCACAACTGTGCAGGATACAGATTTTGTCAGAAATGAATTGCAGTTACTGTTAGTGTTAACATGCATAACTTTTAAACACTGGATAAGCTGTCAGTATCAAAAGTCCTGTTATATTTACAACAGATAATCTAAAAAATGCATGTTTCTGCACGTTGCAACTGCTGCTTCTGAGAATGAGGGAACAATGTTCATACTTTCATGTTTTCTGAGTGATAGACCAGGGGCTCAGACACCAAGAGGTGAAGAGAAAAAATTAACATAGGCAACAAAACACAGAACATGATATTCAAAGAACTGACACTGATTGCTCAAACATGTGAACTCAGCATCACCATAAAATTTCTCAAGAGCTGCATGATGTCACATGAAGATGATGAATGGATTACCATAACAAACAAGTATTCACATGCCTTGAAAAGAAACATAAGTCCTAAAAATTCATCCATGAAAGACCATGCACATTTTCATGGATGTACCTCTGTATCAACTTCACAGTTTACTATGTGCATACTAAATCAGCCATACCAGAGGTTATCAGTCAAAGCTTTAAGAAAATGTGAAGTACTTGATCAGCAATTATAATTGCCCTTAGCTCTCATTCATGGGACATTTCTCAAAACTTACTCTCCACATGAATTCTCCACTCGTAGATGAACTATCTCCATCACTATCAGAGTCACTCTCCCAGTCAGGGGTATACCGTGGATCTTGAGTCACGTGAAACTCTACCTGGTTCAGCTTACCAGGGTTTAGTCTTGGGCTATTTTCATCATCTTCAGAGTCTTCATCATACCCTGCATCTATTTCTATTTGTTCCTCAATTTCTTCATGGTCATTGATCTGTGAGATGGAAGATTAATTTGGTGAAATAAGAACTAGGACACTGAGCACTTCCCATATGCTGAGTGGCATCCTCATAAAAACAGGAAACAATTAAAAAGGCATTTCATGGTTCATGCCCAATAACATTTTACCACCAACATTTATTTGTTGGAACAGTACAACTAAGGCTGAATTCTCAGACAGAGTTTTGAAATGGAGTTCAAAAAAAGCACTAAAATGTAATATGTGAACTATCAACGCAAATGTTACTGGATGGATTGAGGAAAGGCAATGAAATATGTAACAGAATTGCAGCTATAACACTAATTAGATAATTCTTTCAAAAACGGATTTGGCATTAAGACACTGAATTAAGTGAGATTTAAAAATCTTGGGGATGAAATTTTGTGATGCAAGTGGTAAAGATGGAAAGCAGTTTTCATGTGAGCACAAGGGTGATTTTTTCTTTGATCAAAGGAAAAATTTTCTCTTCAATTTCTTTAATTAACTTTTCAAACTTGTTCTCCACTTTCTGTGCTAGTACGACAGTGCCAGAGTATATGAATAAATGGATTTATTCACTCACATCTAATCTCTTGCTGTCATGTCACTTTCCAAAGAGGTTTAGGTTTCACCTTTCACCATCAAAATAAAGAACTAAAGAAAATACATCAAAATTGCAGACAATCTCACTCAGCTCCTCATAAAACTCTTGCTTCTCTTCCTCACTCTTCTGTATAACAGATTGAGTTTATTGAACACCATGATAAATATGCACCCACTATGGCACTTTTCAATAGATTTTTGAAAAATTCTAATAATTTTCTTGTCTTACAATAGAAAAGTCTTCTTTTTTTAAAACAATATAGTAAGAAGTTTCTTACATGTGTGGTGAGGTTATCATATGAATAAATCCTCTGAAGAAACACTGCCACATGAATGATATATCCTTATGTATGGCATAATATACATCTATATTACTATGCAATCATGTGGCATAATATACATCTATATCACTATGCAATCATGTAATAATATCTAACATGATATGTTTCATTACCTATAAACTTTATTGATTACATGTAGTACATATTTCTATATAAAATTTCTTTGCTTTCTGAGCAGTGCAAAAATGCTGTTATCCTCCATGGCAATCTTTATGGTTAATGATGAGCTGAGCTGACAAAATAAAGGCAAAGATGTGGAAACATGGAAACAATGAATTATGAATAAAGATTTCCTCATGCACCACTCCACTATCTACTGCACCTGGATTTTATAAATGACCCAGAAATACTTAAAGTTCGGTACCATAACAACAGGTTAATGTCAGGGAAATAAACTTCATGGGGAGGGGAAGAAAAAGATATAAAATGACACCTTTGTGGGAATTGTCTTGAAAATTACCATTGTATCTATAGGGTTAAACAGATAGGAATGCTTTGCAAGTATCCACCAAGAGTTATCAATTGCAATTATAATCATTTGACATTATTCTTTATTCAATCATTTTGATTAGGTAACTTCTAACTCTATATGGTCATGTGACAACAATATATGTGAAAAGAACAGCTATACAGTCATAACATTGGGGTTAACCATTTAAGTACTATTCCTAAACTAGTTACAGCCTAATCCTGTTACACATGTGGCTTAATTTTCCCACCTGCATTTAAAGAAACCAAAAGTGCCTTTACTGACAAGAAGCATGTATAATGCTATATGTCACTCCTAACTCTAAATAGCAAGCAGAAATATCATTATACCCTTGGTGGAAGTACCCCACATGCTCACCTCACTCAAAGACTCCCACCTTGTGACACACTGTAAACAAACAAGACTGTCTATAGTTCAGATAAAATTAAGCCAACTATCATGTTTGAATCTGTCATGAGATTTGGTACTTATTCTGAATACAGCTTCAAAGGCAGACTTAATCTCTTAATCTCCAAGCATAGAGAAGCACTGCATTCATCTGGTACATACTAGGTCCGAATGGTGGCACTAGGTTTGAATGGTGGCAGTGTGCAGATTTAAAGGCCTTCATATCATGCAAAGATTCTTTGAATGGTGGTAGTGTGCAGATTTAAAGGCCTTTGCATCATACGAAGATTTAAGTCTTTAAAAGGTGCTGTGCTTTAAATGACTCATAACATATTTTATTATTTGTTAATATTCTTCCATCTTTGGGCCACAATTTTTTTTATCAAGGCCACATCCTGAGAGGGTTAAAATCAATGACTAAATGACTGCAATTGAAGTGTGAATGCAGTGACAGTTCAGAGGTTACAAATGAATGTATAGTAAATGTTTATCTTCGATATGTTCTACATGTGTCCCTTTCTTGTATGAAAAGAAAAGATACAGAGTACAAAAAGAAAAACTATCAAATATGGAGAAACATTGACAAATAAGAGTTATTTTTCAAGAAGTAAAAAAAAAAAATATGAAAGCAAGATGTGAAGGTCTAAGTTACACATTTACTAGGTTAAATCCTACCTGACATTTCTGTGAAGCCAAAAATTCTGAAGCAGTCATCTGACTGATGTCACTTGGTTCTGGAGTCTTAGGACGGGCTACCTGCTTATCAGCATCACTCTCTTTCTCTGACCCTGAAAATATAAGTGCTTCCCTTGCCTCAGAAGATTTTGCATTATTTTTTTCATCCTGTTCCTCTGACTCATCAGAATATAGTCTACCAAGAAAGTTGAGTTTAATAGGGGCATCATCATCATCTTCAATTTCACTGATCTTAGTCTCTTCTTCATTGTTGTTGCTAATGTGATTTTTTGTCTCTTCACCTTGCTCACCAAAATCTTCTAAACTATGCAACTGCTCACCAGCTGATGGGTAGTTTACATCATATGGAAGAGAAATATGTTCTACTTCTTCAAACAGAGGAGGTTCTTCTATAGAAGCATTAGGATGTGATATGGTGCTCAAAGCAGATGTGAAATATGAGTGATAATGGGGAACTTGAATACCTTGTGGAGATTCTGAGGACACATCATCAGTAACAAATTGTCTTTCAAGTTTAGATTCAGAATCTTCACAGCCATCAAGATGAAGGCTCTCTGGTTTCTCCAGAGGATTGTTGTTGGTAAGGATGTGGTGACGGTGGTGCATCTCATCAAAACATGACCGTCCAACTGATGGAATAGATTCAGGAGCTACATCATCTGACTCTTCATAAGTATAAAGCTGAATTTCATTTGTCTCTACTTCTTTCTCATGATCATTAATGAAAGCCAGATGACTCCTAGGCTTTCCCCTATCAACAATTGTTGCCTCATTTGTCTCAGTATCAACAATCAGGATATCTTCTGCATCAGCACTATTCCCTGAGTTATAGATCTGAATAGATGATGGCCCATCATCATCTAGATCTTCCAATATCAAACTATCATGAGCATTCTCAAGGCTTAAAGTTTCTTTCAATGTCTCCACAGTAAGATTTAGGCTCATATTTTTTTGCACTTCATTAGCAGCAGCACAACTGTCATCAGAAATTTTTCTTTCCTCACTATTTTTCATATTAGTATCTAAAATGTCCTCACAAGATGGAAGTTCACTTACTCCTGGTTGTTGTCCATTAACAATGATATTATTAACAGCCTCATGAATAGTGAATACTTTATCATCATTTGTAGGTTTATCTGCTAAGTTTTCTGAGGAGGGCTCCTCAAATTCAATGCTCTGATCATGAAATGATTCTAAATTACCACTGCATTTATTATTTAGTTTTCTTGCTGGAGAATCATCATCCTCTAAGAAGCTCTCTTCTTTTATTGGAGAAAGCGTAGTAGCCATAATCCCTCTGTAATTGATGACAATGTTTTCTCTATCTTCTCTATCTGTTGATGAAGTTTCATCTAATTCCTCAGGAACCAACTGTTCCTTATCCTCTTGTAAACCCCCAAGTTTCCGGTTCAATTCAGCTCGTAAAGCACTGATGTCTTCAGGCTTATACCCAAGCACTTCTTCATCATCTGTTGTGTTATAGGAAACATAAGTGCCTTCATCATCTAAACTCAGCATATCAGATGATGAATAGGGACTTTTGGTGGAGGAACTGTCACTTCGAGGACTTGCTTCTAAATCTTCCTGTGAGCCTTTATGTCCTTCTGAGGAAGTACCACTCCCACCAGCTGCCTGCTGAAGAAGTTGCCGAGTTTGGAAAGCAGCTTCCTGCCAGGCCATCATTTGCTGTTGCCAAAAGTCTCCATTCTCTGCTTCATCATTTTCTACTGCTGAATCCTGACTTTCCTGGGAAGTCCAACAATCATTATATTTCAATTTGTTCTTGTATGCACTGGGTGACAGGTCATCTTCATCCCTTAGAGTAAAATTTTCCTGAGTATTTGAATCAATTTCTTCTAATCTTAGTACACTGGAGCCAGTATTACTAGCTGAACTCGTATCTTCAAGATTTAGGATATTTGATGTCATACTAAATCCAGAGTCAACTGGAGTTGAGATCTTGAATAGTGAATCATCATTCTTTACACTGCTTTTCATACTACAATCATTAACATCAATTCCAGAGTTTACATCACTTTTGAAGGAATTCTTAGATTTAATAAGTACAGCATCTAGTTCATCACCACATATACTTGGGTCTGGGATATTTACAGCAGAATTTTGATAGGAGTCAACTTTGTTCACCTCATCTTTACACTTAGGTTGCTTTCCTAGGAAACTAGCTTCACTGTGGTTGACCACTTCAAAAGTGCTGTCTACTGATGATTCTCTCATGTATGTAAAGGAATCTGATGGTGTATCAGTAATGCCATAAGAAATATTGGGAGAGCACTGTGCATCATTTACTTGGTTTGTCTTTGGAAATGTGCTGTTTTCAGCATTCAAGGAGCTGGTTTCATTGATGGGTGTTCTAGACTCACTATCAAAATGGGATGTTGCACTTTTATAAAGCTCTGAAACTTCTCTTGGTGACACCAGCTCTGTTGTAAGAGTGCTTGATTCTGCAGTAAAATAAGATTCATCGCTAAATTTGGATTTTTGATTGGTTGAGTCATTTAAAAATGATTCTATATCATATACATTTGAAGGCCCATTTTGCCCATTGTCAGAGGTGTGCTGCAAACAAGGATCATTAGATATATTTGAATTTGAGTTAAAAAACATATTAACATTAACTTCAGGTCGACTTTCTACAAAGCTAGATTCTACATTACTGTCACTGGCCATGACAGCACAAATTTCATCACATGTACTATGCTCAAATGTACTACTTAAATCAGGTTTATTTGGAGAACTGCATTTTGGGTATACTTTAAGAAAAGGTTCTATTTCTTTCTGACTTACAGAATTATTTTCAGTCTTTTCAAAAGCATCACCTAATACATCATTCACTAAATCACATTTCACACCAGCATTTTCATCAAAACTTTCCTTAAAAATTGTCTCTGAGGTAGCTTTCTCCCCATTCATTGCACTGCCCAGAAATCTGTCCCACTGTTCCAAATCAAATTCAATTCCACTAACTTTATTTTCTGCATAGCTACTCTTATTTGATAATACAGATGAATGTTCCTCAACATTTTCCTCAACTGGTAAAGAAGAAACCTGGACAGATTCATCCCCTGACCTTATAACTTCAGTTGATTTGACAGCTCTGTAAAGGTCTAGGGAATAATCCTCTAGTGCTCCAATCACAATATCTTCTCCTTTAACAATCTTTTCAGGTTTGTAGCTAGGAGACTTTAAATTATCTTCAACCTCAAGTACTGTGTGTTCTTCCTTGGTGCTGTGATTTTCATCTTCTGTTTTGTCTATGTTACTACCAAACACTAGTCTTTGCTTGGTATCTGGCTTACTAATGCTTAAATTTTCCCCATCAACATATAAGTTCTTGTCAACAATACAGTTTCCATCTTGATTATCTGATCCATTACTTAAAAAGGTAGAGGAGTATGCTTTCTCTTCCATCTCCTCTGGTTTTAAAATATTTCCATCATCTTTTTTACATGGAGTACTTGTTAACCTTTCTCTGGGATTTTCTTGGACATAATCAAGGAACTTAGTGAGATCTCCCATCTTGTGTGAATCTTCCTCATGATCATTATCTGATAACTTCTTCACTTTAGGTGAATCATTTGCATCAATACTATTCACTTTTTGGCAACTATTCCCTTCTTTGTCACTATTCCCAAACTCCTCAATTCTGTGAACTTCTGCATTTCGAATGTTCTCACTAAATGTAACCGAGTCAATGTGAGGTAGTTTTTCATGCACATCCACGTATGAAAACTTGGCTACAGCAGTTGAGGGGTCACTTTGATCTTCAAATATGAAACGAAATTCTTTTGGCTGACTACTATTCATGACTTTCAACGAGCTCTCAACAGGTGGGGGGCTGGGGGTGCTCAGCTTTACACTGGCATCATGCACAACAATATCTGGAAGAGTAACTGGTTTAGGCTCTCTTGAAGATACAACGCAATCAGGTGATGCTGGCAAAGGTTTTGGTCCCACAGAAGTATCTAGAGAATGAAAGGAATTATTGTTTCCTTCTTTGACATTGCAATAATAATCTTTTCTCTCCTCTGTACTCTCAGAGGAGTTAACTTCACCTAAAAAAGGATCCTGTTCACTATTTTGTCTTTCAAGAAAATTATTTGAATTGTCTGAATCTGTGCCTGTTGCCAGTCTGTCTGTAGACCCTGCTTCTGAATCTAGGAGTATTTCTGACCGACTTAAAGATGGATCAACATTGAAATCTTGGATTCTGTATTCAATAGATGATGGATTTTCCCTGCTTGCCTCAGTAATGATTGAATATCTATGCTGTGCTTGTAATCTCTCTAGTTCACCCATGAATTTCATATCCCTGAGAGCTTCCCTGATATTACTCTCACTTGAGTATGTTTTCTCCTGGGCTAAAGTTTCAAATGCTAACGAATTTCGTTGACTGGCATTATCAGAATCACTGCCATCATCTACTACAGTTAATTTCATAAAGTCCTGGACACTCTGGCTCTTCAACCTTACCATCTCAGTGAATTCCCCTTGTTCTAACCTCAGTGAAAAACCCTCATCCTCCCCTTCTGACAATGTCCTCGTCAGACTAGGATGTCCACTTCCTTCCTCAACAGACAATCTGCCCACTCGAGCAATTTTGGATTCAGGAGGATTAGACACAAAGGAATCTTTACCAAGTTTGAAATTTATTCCTCCCTTCTCTGGTGATGTCTGGGTTGTACTGGGTTCTGACTTTTCTCCAGCTAAATAATCATCTAACTTGAGTATTGCATCTGTTATCTCCTGGGTCAGACTGTCAATTGGCTGCCCTGGTTCAACTCCTAGCCATGAAGGAAGAGCTGATCCAAATTTGGCTGCCATCTTAGCATCTAGATCTTCCACTGAGCCATGAAGATTTTGCAAGCTTGGTGACATTGCTCCTCCTAAATGGCGATGGCCTGATACTGACAAGCTGAAGTCACTTTCGAATCTGAAACAACAATGTTTGCATCAGCTACTGCTTATGATATTTGCTTCAGTCACCTCCTGAAAACAAAGATATCAGAAGACATGATAATTTACCATGAAATAGAGACAGGTATATAAAAATAACGAAGCCAAGAAATATATTTATAAAAATTTTTTTACTGAGCTTAGACTTAATAGGGAGCAATGGAAAACACATAACATTCTCTACCAAGGAACAGAAACTCTGCCCAGACAAAAACTTGGCTTTACTGCCTGCAGGCACTACCAGAAGCATCAGGTAAAAAGTTCTAAATATGACCATATCTGAGAGATCTGATTTGTCTTCCTCCTCTCCTATCACTGAGACTGGGTACAAAAGACATCATATTCTCTCATGATATTTGTTATGCATGGTGATGGAGGAAGGGGTTTGAGATAAAATACTGGTATCTGATTATAGCAACCCAATCATAGGTAGGGATCAAATACAATGTTCTAGTTTTTACTTGAGTGAAATCTGTAGCCAACCATGGGCTACATAATCAACCATCTGACTCCATCTTTACTAACCTCCAAGTCAGAAATAAAGTGCCCATTCAGGGTGGCAATCATTTGGATTGTTTCAGTCAATTATACTTATCATCTAATTGTTCTTAACTACAGATTTTGGGATGAGTATCTTGCCACAGCCTATATGAAGCTTGATGAAAACTTTATAAGTATGGTCAAACAGCTCAGCACATCACTAAGCAAAACACAATAAAGGAGAATCTCTCATGCTCAGGGAACACTGCCTTAGACAGAAAAGAATTTTCAACTTTCAAAACCAATATTCCTACAAAGCTGAAGCTTCTATCATCGAACTGCAGATATAAAAGTCTTCCATACGTAAACCTTTTCACATCTTAAATCTACATTATTGTGAAGAAAAGTATAAAACAGCTCAGAACACAGTATATAATCCTTGATAACTCTGAGTAAAACAGCATTCATATAACATGAAGAGTTATCTTTTGAATGCTTTTAATCAGAAAAAATGCCGTTTTTCTCAAGCAATATCTTTCTTAGTTTTTTCCATATTACTTATATGTAATGCATCCCCTCATGTACAGATCCTTAAGAACCTTAACAAAATATACTAAAAGAGAAGGTATCTATATTAGACACGAAATACAATAACTCAAGCCTTAATGTCTTTGAAAGTCAAAAGCATTACCTAATGGAAATATTTCTTTCCTCACTATCTTTCTCATTACCTGAGGTCAGAGCTATTGCCACCATGTACAATACTATGATCACGACAATGTTGTTGCTGAAGCTGGTCCCATCGTTGTTCAAAATCACTTATAGATGATGTGTCTTGACAGGCAACTGACGAATTCTCCCACAGGTGCATTAACAAAGAATGAATATGGGTCATGGGAGGCCTACAATACTCTGGGTCCCAGCAGAGTTTCATAATATCAAACCTGAAAAATATCAATGCCAGTGTTGTGGACATGTCATGAAAAAATTAATGAAGAATAAAACATAAAAATGACAAGTAAATTTGGTACTGCATAGGAACAAAAGTCTTTTATTCAAATAAAGAGGAGGTTTCCAAAAAGACCAAACATACTAGAATCTATTTCTGCTGTTTGAATCACAATAAAAAAGTGGATATCTAAGTTTAATACACCCTGTTCTTATTTATTGCTAGGGTTGCATTACAGAAAAAGAAAAAGTTGCTATTAACAAAAATGTATTAAGCAAATTTTATGTATTAAGGGAAAAGTATTCCTAACAAGGACCTTTTTTTAATCCAAGGTGATTTTTTGGACATAATCACAAAAGCATGACTCTACAGTTTATATCAAATAGAGTGCAGCACTAAGTTCAACTTTGGAGGAACTTGCCATCAAAATAAGGTAATTAGAAGATGCTCTCATTGTAAGTCAAATCTATCTATCTATCTATCTATCTACATCTCTGATGCACATTCCCTCCTGGAACTCCCATCAAGAGGGTAGATGTTTGAAGATACCCTTAAAGTCATTTCCTAAAACAATTTCTTTATTATTTCCTCTCTTTTCTCAATTCAGGTATGTTAACACAGTACAGTAACTGATAAAATAATAAATAAAGAATTCTAGTTTTGATAATACTAATGACCCGGGAAAAACAAGCATTTCAAACTTCTACAACAATTAAGAACCTATCACCACACTTACAGCTTGTCTGCATGAAGCACAAGGGACTTTGGAGGTTCAAGAAGACAAGTTTGATCCACAATGACCTGCTGTATTACTTGGTCATCATCAAGGTTTGTATATGGCATCTCTCCTCGACTTACTATTTCCCAAATCATCACTCCAAAACTCCACACATTTGCTGCTTTAGTAACCTGAAAAGAAATGTAGGATTGGAAAACTTAAAGACCTTTTCTCTCCTAGGAAGTGTCCTGTAATCATGAAAGATATATTCCCTAGGAATATAAGGGTCATGACACTTCCAAACCCCATGAATCCAATAAGGAGGCACCAACATTTTCTCTATTTGTGATGGACCTTTGGGTTTATATCACAGCTACTTGCTCATCATTCTAGTTGGTCTGTAACCAATCAGCAACCAAAATGGGTTAACATGAACAACCCACCCACCTCCAGCTTCCAGCTGCTCAGAGCTTACAAGTTACAGATCATGGGTGCCAACACAAGGCAAACAGGAAGGCACAATGAAAAGGGCAGCTACTGCTTCATGCTGTTTCTGCTACTATGAGAATCAATACAAAGATACATATAAGTTATCAACAGAAAAGTAGGGTATAAAGTATTTTCCTGTTCTAAAAGACAAGTTGAGGGAAAGTTAGTCCATTAGAAGCTGAATTTTGTTACAATCTGAATTTTTCCTTGAGGAAACTAAGAATTCCTAAAATGGTGCAAAGATTACGTGATGTTCTGTATGTCACCCTCCAAGGCTGGAGATGTTCAAGGAGAAGCAAAAACTACGATGAATCAGAAACAAATAGCTCCAAGGGTGAACCTGAAGTCATCTGAATCACCTCTTGATCAGAAATGCGGGAGGAAGTCCAAAAGGTGGGTACAGAGGTATCACTGAAGGTGGAAGCTGCACTTGCCGAGGCTTCACTTGATGTCCTGGTCCTGTTGACAGACTGCTGAGGCTTGAAGATTTCATTACATGTCTGTCTCAGGAAGTCCTGCTGCACCTTGACAATGCTAAACCTAATCCTCCTCACATTCACACTAGGTATTGACCTCTATGGCGTTTTCCTGGGTAATGAACCCTGAAGAGGGGTGTCAGTAGCACCCGAAGCATCATTGAATTTCACTCTCATGGTGTCATAAACATCTTCCTCCTCTTCTAACTCTTCCTGCAAAGGATCAGATGACCTGGAAACTTCCTGACAATCTTCTCATCAGCAAGGTGATGGTAACCAGGAAGGCAAGCATGATCCTCCAACCACTCTTTGACTTCTTCCACCTTTACACTCCATGAATGAGAATTTGAGCAAATTCCTGTACCAAAATCCCTTAAAGTCAGGCTCCTCTTTAGGTGTCTACAGCACCTTGTTCTGCTATGATGAAAGGTATCCATAGGAACAGAACCCATGGACATCAGACACTTCCAAACAACTTAAAGGAAAAACAATAATATTCCAAAACTCAACATATTGTCACATAATATCAAGTCTGATACAAAAAATTCTAAGTATATAAGAGTAGTAAATGATATGTAATTATGTACACAAAGCTTATTAACATAAAACTCATTTATTTTCTATGACAAGTGAACTCATAGCATCAAATGATGATTAAATGGTTCTTAGTGCAGTCTACTGAAGCAATTTTCTTAACTCAAAAGTATAATGAATACATAAATCAAATAAATGGTATCAGTGAATTAAAAATATTATAAAAAACTATTTTCCACAAGAATCTACAATACTCTACAAGTTCAGTTGAAAACTACTTACACAGTCCTCTCCTTATTACAGGGATAAATTACAGAACACACCCATTAAAAGCTAGCGTATATTACTAATCATGCAAAATAATACCTTAAGTTTGCAACTTCATCCTATGAAGACAATTATAAGTTCCTTTTCATCATAATCAATCTCAATATGACTCACATAAAATGACTGCTATAACTAATGTTCAAGATAGTAAATCATAAGTCAAGGATAGAAAATTTCACTAAGTCATAAATAAAGCATTCTGTTATGAAAACTTACTTCTTTTGTTTCAATGGTTGTGTCAGTACACCTTAATGTTTCTGGAGCACACCATCTTAGAGGCAAAGCGACATCTCCAGCACAATAATACTCATTCTGCGTAAAGAAGAAAAGTACAAAAATATATACAGTAATGGGGTATACATCTTTAATTAAGCAGCAATAAAAGGTAAAATTTTTACTGCTCATAAATAGAAAGATCAGAAGTGCATTCTACTTCAATGTTTGATAGTGAAATTGGACCTAGAATGGATGACTACCCAATGCTAGAGCTCAGAGATGGATTCTTGTAAATATGTTACTGAGAAAAAATGGACAAAAAATCTCCAAAATATCTAATAAAGAAAAGTGCTACCTGTTCAGGAACAATGGACACATGGGAAGACACAAAAATGTGACAGTAGGAAAATATTGGGTAAGGTGAGTCTGAGTGAGTGTAGGAAATGACCAAAGACAAACTGAAGAAACTGAGGGAAGGGAATGTGTGTGTGAGAGGAAGGCCATGCGATAATAATATCAAAGATTAGTTAAAGATGGGAATGAGCAGAAGAGTTGGGATATAATAATGGGAAAGGCGAAAAGATGGAGGGAAAGAGAGAGATATAAGATTGTAGGCAGACCATGCTGTTAGTTTGAATCTAGCTAGCTGGCTAAGCTACATATTAGAATTGGTTTTGAATGAGCTCTGACAAGGATATTCCCTTTTCATAGTTTCAATTTTTGTCTCTTTTCCTGGCACTACCTCACTGTAGTGAGGGGTAGCGATGCTGTTTCCTGTGGGGTAGGGTAGTGACAGGAATGGATTAAGGAAAGCAAGTATGAATATGTACATGTGTATATATGTATATGTATGTACATTGATAGGTATATGTATGTATATGTGTGTATATGGGCATTTATGTATATATATGTGTATATGAGTGGATGGGCCAATCTTAGTTTGTTTCCTGGCGCTACCTCACCGAAGTGGGAAACAGCAATTATGTATAATAAAATAAATAAATATACTATTTTACTATACTTGGTGGCTGTTTCCCATGCGAGCCAGGTAGCACAAGGAAACAGATGAAGATCCATCCTGGCACAAGCACACCAATTCCACAGTTTATGCAGGGGTTATGTTGTGTGAAAACATCACACAAAGAGAAATTGCATGTGGTGAACCATTAACATACACCAAAGCTGGTTTGGATCACTTTCGACTGCACACACCTGCATAGTAGCAAATTTTGACTGCATGAAAAGAGGGATTGGTAGTAATAAGGTTCTTGCAGAATAGTGAAATTACATATAGTGATCCCACATAAAGCGAGGGATGGGTGAAAAAAATAAAGAAGCAAGGATATCAAGAAAAGTTAGAATAAAAGGAATAAAAAGATCCCACATGATTAAGAAAGCTCTGTGGAGCAAAGGCATAAATCTAAATGTAAAAATTAACTTGACTGCTGCTATAGGTATGAAAGCAAATGCCAATGCTGACTTGCATGGTGAATGGTACAATAAAAGCACTACCAGTATTTCACAAAAGTGAGCTGGTAACTACCATAATTGTAAAAGATGGATACTATCCCTTCCAAGACTTTATTTACCATCAGTTTTATCTTTCTCAATATGGTCTCCAGATAAGAAAATAAATACCTTTTCCAAAAGGTATACTACATTAGAAGACCTTTTATCTTTAGATTGTTCTTGCCTCAGTCTCATAGCTAAACTTCATTATTTCATGGATTGTTTGAAAGAGGATGATGGTAAAATTGTATTCTATGAGAAAGCTTGAAAGCTTTACTGCAGAGAGAATTCAAATATATTGTAGATATATGTAAAGTCTAAAGGTACTCCAGATATTAATATTACTTCTGAAATACTAAAATTTTTTCAAATGAGGTCTTCTCTTTCAGTCACAAAGAAAATCTTTTTCAGTTGAACTTTTGTTTGTAGACTGGAGCAGGGAAGAAAGAATACTATCCATTATTAATTTGTTGATTTTCTAATGCTGACAATTTTACCATCATCCTTGAAGCTTCATACCCTCTTTCAAACAATCCATGAAATAATGAAGTTTAGCTATGAGACTGAGGAAAGAACAATCTAAACATAAGAGGTCTTCAAATGTAGAGACAAGAAATCCACACTCAAATCTTTAAAACAACTAAGACAGCAAAAAACAGGCTTAATAACAATACTCCATAGAGAGGGCAAAAGTTACATAAACCAGCTTCCTTACCTTGTAAAAATCTATGTTGTATCCATAATCTCCAATTTTAACAACATAATCTTCATCAACTACACAATTTCTTGCAGCGAGGTCCCTGCAGCGGAGAGAAAGGATCTTGAATTAAAGAATCTCAAATCTAGGAGAGAGATCTGGAGTAACACCATTATCTCTTATTATACATGCTCACAATTTCCCACATTAGCACGCTCATTGTGTGTCTTAGAAGGTGACTATGAGGGGCAGGAGTAAGTGGCTGGAAATTCAACCTCCCTGTATTACCTTTCAAAAGAAGGAACAGAATAAGGAGCCAAGAGAAGAATTTTCCCTCTAAAGGCTCAGTTATCTTTCTTGAAGCTACAGAAGAGAACAATTGCAAACAGAAAAATCTTAAAACTGAAGAAATAAATGTTAGATGTATTCTAAGTATATAGGCATTATAGCAAGTGTCAATTAATATCAAGAGTTGAAGCACACGTAACTTGGCTTCCTACCTTTGAATATGAGTTATCAATGAAAAGTTCTATTCACACAAGCATATTTACACTTGTTCCTTAAAAGACTTACGTGTGGATGAAAGAATAAGAATGCATGTGCATAAGTCCAGAGGCAACATCTAAAATCATTCGCAGTAATGCTGACTCTCTCAGACTCTTGTCATGTTTCACCACAGCCTTAAGATCCCCCTGAAATTTTGTGATGTTCAATATCAAAAGATATAGTACACAACAATCAATGAAAAAACAAAAGAAACACTGTTGATAAACATTCTAAAGGCCTCCACAGTTCATTCTGATCATGGTGAAAAGAACATTTACACAATTTCCTGTGCACTAGAAACCTCACTGACTCATCAGATAATTTTCTCATAATTTGTCTTGACCAAAGGAATGATTTTTTAATGTAAAATGAGGATCATAAAACACTGGACACACTGTATCACAAAAAAGGGGAAGTGATGCAAATAAAGCTCTTTATTTTTTTTTGCTATGAGTTACTAGTGAAATACAGGTATTAAATTTCTTTTGCAGGACATAACTTACCCTTGGACATAACTGCATTAAAATTAAGAATGGCTCAGTTTCCAAACAATGAGCCAAAACTTTCAAAACATTTGGGTGTGATAAATCACGATAGGGCCGCAACTCATGTAGAAAGTACATTTGTTCTGTTGGGGTAGCATCTTCTCTGAGAATCTTCACTGCAACTGGTGTCTGGCCACGGGATGAAGTATTTGGGGTTACAGATGAAGTGACAGGAGAGTCTCCTTTTGTGTGGTCACTGAAGATGCCTGTGGCTCGACCTTCAAGAACCTGTAAATAGAGTACTTTATAGAAACCTACTTAGTAATTCCCTTGAGGGAGTTCCAGGTGGGAATAGACATCAGAGATACAAATAAACAAACTGTACCACTTCTGGTCTTATATGCCAATGAAATCATCTTATCTTCTGAAAAATTCTACATGTCAACAATTATTTCTTCTTGGCTCCTACCCACACAGTTTCACTGCAATTTCCAAGACTGCAAGAATCTGGTTTTCATAATGAGGATGAGATGTATATGTACTGTAATGAACATGAGCAGGTGTACAAATCAATGATTAGTCAATTATTCTTAAATTAATACAGTACACTTTAGTTTAACTTCAATGCTTTATAACTTCAAGAAAAAAAAAACTAAACTATGAAGAATTCTCATATGGAATACTGTTACTTTAAGTGATATTCTACATGTTTTCACTTACAAAATAAAAAGTTCATGGTATAAACAAACTGAGGAGGAGAGACTGACCTGGCCAAACCATCCTTTGCCTATCTCTCTAACATACTGCAGCTGGTTACGAGGAAAGTTCTGATGGGGCTCAGCTGCAAGAGAAAAATATGTACTTTATGATGTATGTAACTAACATTCAAATTTCTGTCAATCCAAATATCATATGAGTAAACTCAAAAGCAGATAAAGATCTCTTACCAAACCACTCATCAGTATGAAGACCTGTAGGGGTGGATGCAGCCTGGCCAGGAAAGGAAGGTGGAAGAGTTCTGTCTGTGATCTGTTGGTTACTGCTTCGTGTGCCCAGCCGAGGCCGAATGTCTGGTAGTGGCTCGAAGTTAATCTGTAAAGCAGGCATAAACATATGATAACTCTTTTATAAAACACACTGCAAGGTGACATTCATCCTCAAGAATCTAACACTGATTTGAGTGCATTTTTGAAAAGCTGGTATACGAATGAGTAAAAGTTAAGCAGTATAACAATCTTGTTTATCTAATCATGCATGTTTTTTTATGAAATTCAACAAGTCTCCAGCAAGGTTAGAAAAAATTTCTTCATTTACAAAGGGACAGGATATCCCCTTGCTTGTTGAAAGATACTACTTTAATTTCATAAAATGTAAGAAATGTTTGTGCTGAGTACACAGTATGCAGCACTCCATGGACTGGCTATGTTGGAATCCTTATGTGAAAAGTTTAATTGATTATTACATAGATTAGCAGAATAACTACAGTTCCATCAGACACATGACCATTTTTTATGGTAGAAATGATGTAATCCCATGCTGGTTTCAAGAGCTGTCTTTTACTTTCCCCCTGCAGTATGATAAAGATAGCTAATTATGAGAAACAAGGCTGATGAAAATAATCATTGTTTATCCAAAGCAGATCTGAGCACTGCTGCATTGTATGGTTAAAAGCCAAACAAGCTGAGATAAATTAGCTGGAGAGAATTCAGAAACATTATACTAGCAAAAGTGGGGCGAGGAACATCTAATTTACTATGATATCTTAAAAGAGCTAAGCTGTAACTGATCATTCTCAAAAGAACAGAAAGGTATTTGATAGTCTATGCATGGTTACAGATAGAGGGGAAAAGTTAAAAAGAAAAAAAAATACATTCTTAGACCTAAAAACCTCATACATGTGAAGAGACAGTGATAAATCCGAGAATATACTTATGAATATATTGAAAGTGCCTGTGAAAGAGGTTTTGGGATTAAAGAATTTTACTAGAGGGGAACTGGCTTAGGGATTAATTGACTGAGGAATGGTATTATCGTAAAACCTATCCAAGGTATCATAGCCTCAATGTATTGTCTATTTCATGAATTAGATTCGACTATTTGCAGTTTAGCTCAATATACCAACTCTAACACTAAAATCGTAAGTCATAACAGTTTCGAAACTAATCATGGAGAAATCGTAAAATGATACTAATTTCCCTCATTTCTTGAACTTTGCTGTTTTCACGTAATCATATATCTTAATGACCAAGTGATTAATTCAATGCGAGTAGCAAAACCAATTGGTCTTTGGTGTGCATTCACTACATATCACCAGGATTACCATATCTCGTCATCTTCCACCAAAGACCTTGTGAGTGACGTACATTAACATCCTCCCACCTCAATTAAAAAAATCATTTTCAAAATCTCATTTAATATTCACAAAGAATATAGCCCTTCCAAAGGAGTTTCAATGTTAAATCATAAAAGGGAAAAACCACAACACAGAATTGGTCTCGATTTTACCACGAGACATAATAAAACATACAACCGAGGGTGCTCTTAAAAAAAAAAAAGAAAAATGCTGAAAAATCCTGGAAATACTGAGACGGGAAATATAAGTGGGTAGTAAGTGGGAGGTTGCCTGACCCCTGCGGTTGCGACGGTGGCTGGATGCAGGAGCAGCACGCCCACCTCCCACCTTTACCAGACAAAAAATATATATGACCACCATTTCCACGTTGGAAGAATTTTTGCTTCCTTGTGTGCAATGTTAGCGTATTGTCGGCGGGGCAAATAAATATCAGTTCAGGAAAACGCACGCATAATACAGTGTTGTACTGTTCACATTCGTATTTTGCTCTTCCCTAAGGAGGAATAAAACCCAATTTGACAAATCCATTTCCCCCGTTCCTACGACTGTCCATTCGACCTACTGCCCTCTAGACATGATATACTGTTCCTGTCCTTGTAACATATGGTGTAAAGCTCATGCAAATGATAAGAAGTTTCCGTAAAATCTAAGTCAATGTGAATGGAGTGAGAAACATCTGAATGTCTCAATGGACCCGGCAATCTACCACATCACCAGCTCTCTCAAAAACGTTCGCTCTGCTGATATTACTTCCTGTCTGATATATTCTCAGCTTTACTCTCTTCATCGTCACATGAAATGTATGACACATTTGTTTCTATTTCTCCAAAAGCATCTAATCATTAGGTTCGGACATATTTTGTATAACAACGACATTACCGCTAAAATCTCTCTCTCTCTCTCTCTCTCTCTCTCTCTCTCTCTCTCTCTCTCTCTCTCTCGTGACCCAGCCCTACCCCCATCTCCTGAACTAACCTGATTCTTAGTACAATATGGACCTGTAATTATCTGTTCGTAGTTAGGTCTTTTGCTTGCAAACTTCAAGTGGGTCTGAACGGAAGCATGTGCGAGACGACCGAAGATCTTTACAGTCCCAACGGAATAAATAAGTCTACGGTCACGGTGCAGACATGTTCACTTACGGCAGCGTCGTGTGTGACTGACCTTGTGACTGACTGATTTGGTTCAAGTTCCTTAATGGCAGACTTGGAGATAATGAGATGATGGGGAACACATCCAGACGCCTTGGACACAAGATCTTGTTGAAGACCTTGTGTCTAAAAGTCTGGAATAATGTCTCTGTTCTATCCTTGTGTTCCCCCTCACCCACCTCCTCATTACCTCCGCTGACTCGCACATTAAGGGCGCGACATCCCCTCACGTAGTGTACTGGTCATCAGTCATTTATCCTCAGTGTTTAGTTGCTGGGTTGTGGGTGTTGGTGGTGGTGGTGCGTGGGGAAGCGCTGGACACATCTCGTCACCAACAACATGATATGTTTGGTGCGCTCCTCGCTGGACCACAACATCTGCCACGCTCTCCCGTCATATAATCCAGGTATGTCTGTGTTTGTACTGGAATGAGTAAGATCTTAATTGTCTGATATGCAACCATGTTTATAGTGGCAATAGAATTGTTTGATTTACGTCTTCGGTTTTCTCACAAACGTGACATGACTCGTGGAGTGCATGATAACGTTATCACTAGCAGTGCGAAAACAGATTAGTGGGGGAAAAAAAGATTGGTGTTGTCACTGTTTTCTTCTGTTGACAGTGGTGCCAGTCGCTGGATTTTATGGGGACAGATTCGGACCTCTGCCTTGAAGTACAGACTAAGATTTAAGGTACGAGTTTCTCTTGAGTGGTTACTGACACAGTGAGGACGACGGTTTGGTCCCTGGATGTGATGATAGTGATACCATTGACCTGACCCGTAAAAGGGTCAAGTTATCTGCTAGGTCATCTTAACCCAAGGGTCCTACCGTCTTGCTCGAGGGTCATACTTCCATGTTCAAGGATCTTTTGCCTTCCTGCTCCCGAGGGACGTACTGCCATGTTCAAGGATCCTGTCGCCCTCCTCGAGGATCGTATCACCGTACTATAAGGAGTTGTTACCGGGAGCAGATGTTCACAGCCTTGTCTGGACACGTAATGTTCTGGTTGCTACTCGAGGCTAACTTGATGTCGGATATTGTTGTCGAGTGTGGTGCAGTAATCTCTGGCGTTTGAGTGGAGGTGGTGGCGTGGTGAAGGCGGAGGGTAATCGCTCTGTTGAGAGAAGTCGGTAAAGGGGGTAGAGAGGGAGGGGATATCGCTCCGCGGAGGTGTAGGGGTTGGTTGTCGAGGAGGTCGACCTTCTGTAGGTCAGGGGGTCACTGGAGTTGGAGAAGGTTGTTCTGTTGAGATCCAGGAGTCGGTGCAGAGGGAAGGGTCGTCTCAACTACAACCTTAGGTCGCTGTGGGAGGGAAGGGTCGTCCCAAATACAACCTTAGGTCGCTGTGGGAGGGAAGGGTCGTCCCAAATACAACTTTAGGTCACTGTGGGAGCGAAGGGTCGTCCCAAATACAACTTTAGGTCACTGTGGGAGGGAAGGTTCTTGGCCAGTACAACCTTAGGTCACTGTGGGAGGGGAGGGTCGTGGCCAGTACAACCTCAGGTCACTGTGGGAGGGGAGGATCGTCGCCAGTACAACCTTAGGTCACTGTGGGAGGGAAGGTTCGTCGCCAGTACAACCTTAGGTCACTGTGGGAGGGAAGGTCCGTCGCCAGTACAACCTTAGGTCACTGTGGGAGGGGAGGTTCGTCGCCAGTACAACCTTAGGTCACTGTGGGAGGGAAGGTTCGTCGCCAGTACAACCTTAGGTCAATGGGGGAGGGAAGATCCGTCTC
>JAUUDZ010419062.1:4072-14483 GCA_032361705.1 Panulirus versicolor | reverse complement strand
GTCATGTGTAATGCACCGAAACCATAGCCCCCTTTCCACATCCAGGTCCCACAAAACTTTCCATGGTTTACCTCAGATGCTTCACATTCCCTGGTTCAATCCATTGACAGCACGTCGACCCTGGTATACCACATGGTTCCAATGCACTCTATTCCTTACATGCCTATCACCTTCCTGTATGTTCAGGCCTTGATTGCTCGAAGTCTTTTTCACTCCATCCTTCCACCTCCAATTTGGTCTCCCACTTCTTCTCGTTCCCTCCATCTCTGACACAATCCTCTTTGTCAATCTTTCTTCACATATTCTCTCCATGTGACCAAACCATTTCAGTACACCCTCTTCTGCTCTCTCAACCACACATTTTATTACCACACATCTCTCTTACCCTTTCATTACTTACTTGATCAAACCACTTCACACCACACTTGAGTGTGAACGAATGTGGCCTTTGTTGTCTTTTCCTAGCTCTACCTCACGGTGTGCGGTTGAAGGGGGTTGGTGTTTCATGTGTGGCAGGGTGGCGGCGGGGGGAATGGGTGAAGGCAGCAAGTATGAATATGTATATGTGTATGTATGTATATGTATTTATACATTGAAATGTATTGGTATGCATATGTGCTTGTGTGGGCATTTTATGTATATGCATGTGGGTGGGTTGAGCCATTCTTTCATCTGTTTCCTTGCACTACCTCACTAACATGGGAGACAGCGACTAAGTATAATAGAAAAAAATAATACGTTGTTATTTTTTTGGTTGGTTTTGTTATTTGTTGACCAAGCGAAAATTGTTGACAGTTTGAATAACTTTTCTGCAGCTGTTTATCTGAACTGCTTCCAGTGTCAGCTGTTTCAGCTACAATAATATTTCCTATCATTCCCCATTTAATGTGTGGTAGGGTGAAGTCTCCTAAGACTTGATTATTTGGAAATGGATGTATGAAGAGGTCAAAACATTACTTTGTACTTGTTATTGTTCAATAAATTCTTGATTCTGCATCTGGGAGTTCATAGATCAATGCAATGACCAGATTTGGGTTTTTCTACCTGAACAACGAGTGCTTCTAGTACATCGTTTGAGTTCATTTGTTAAGAGTAACTATTGTACACAATCTAACTTCTACACATGATCTTCAAGTCCTTTCATATCTGTACAAGTTGCAGTTTCGGATCCAGACTTCATTATTCATGCAGTCTATATGTTTCAGTGAAGGCCACAAATGCTAAAACTGACTTGTTTAGCAAGCCACTTATAAATGGGATTCTATTTGTTCTATTTGATATAAGTCCCTGTATGTTGGCATATACAAAGGATGTTACATGGCTAGTCTGTGTTGTTTTGAGGGGTTATGCTTCGTTTTGCTCAACTTGGCAGAGGGTTTCAGTTCCTTCACCATTCTGAAGAGGGAGACCTGCATCATTTCCTTTATCTAGTAGTTAATCCCTACTTCTGTCTGGCCATGTATCAGACTAAAAGGTCCATGTAGTTTGATAAGCACAAGGTGCTTATCAAATATCTCACTGTCCCTGATATGTGGGGGTCCTCACATTCAGGCAGGATTTACACATTTCCCCAAACCATCATTTACCTTTCTTAAGCCAGTTCAAGAATTTTCTAGGGTGTTTAAACTTACATATTCCCATTAAGACATGCCTGTCTTGTCATACAAGGAATACAAGGAATTTCCCTTTGTGTAGTATCTACATACTATGTGCACTCTTTGAACTTTTTCTTTGCATCATATTTCTCTCTCTCCATATACATGGTCAAGGCCAGAGAGTTTCCTGGCTTTCACTTCCTTCCTTCCCAAATCTATCCATACCTGAATCAGCATATGTCTCCTACACCAATGCCCATGCAAGAAATTTCCTGGTCTCCACCATTCTCCCCTCTCCCTCCATAACTGAGACACTGTCTCTTCTGTGGTCATGGCACTTGCAACTGCCTGTAAAAAAAAAAAATACCTAAAGTGGATGAATACCAATGTATAAATCCCATTTTAATGAAGATATGACTAAAAAGGTAGCTATATCTAATTCTGTGATGCATATTATTTTAGGGTTAGATTTAATATGTCAGTGATCTAATGAGAGATGCCCTTCTGAACCCTGACTAATCTCATTCTTTACAATTTATATCATGGTCCAGTGAACATAATGTGCTTCATCCTTTTTAATACTAGAATGGAAAATCCATGTCCTTCCTACACATCATAAGCACCACATCTCATATATTAAATGTAATGTTACATACACACTCTTTTTCTTCCTCTTTCCTCTTAATATGAATAAAAGCAGTTAATACCTTCTCCCAAACAACTTGCATTGAACTTCAAAATTTACTTCTATCAATTAGTGACTAATTCAATTCCATTTAATTACTCCCATCTTGAATCATTCATACTCCTTGAACTCTCTAATCTGTATTCTTAATGCATTCTTTACAATTCTGTAATCCCATTCCATTTACTTACACTCTGTAAGCATTACACATAAAGTGTACTCTATATTCTAAATATGATAATTACTTCAGTCATCTCATTACAGTTTTCTTGTGATGTGAAAGTGCCAGCAACATTACATTTTTTATTTAGCTTCACTTATTCTATTTACTATTCACTCAAAAGACAATAAAATGCAAAGTTCCATACATATTTTATTTGACCAGAAGAACCTTGTACTGAAAAGTTACAAAGAAAATACAGATATACTAAATAAGAAGAATAGATGATGGACTGGGATCATGAAATAAGACCATGTGAAAAAGGGTCAACAAGCAGCAATTTCTGAAGATTCTCTATCTATACTAAAAGCAAAGGCTTAAGCCAATATCTGAAATTCTACATCAGAAATCAAAATTGAATGTTCACTCTGCTGCATAAAGTCAAATTGTAAAGCAAACGTTGGGTAGAAGTGTTCATGCCCAGCAATATACACGACCATACATGTGATGCACTCCAACTGTGTGGCCTAGCCAATTATCAGATTTAAAAGAAAAGTATATAAAAAGATAAAAATAATTTTCAGGAGCATAATTTAATGTTATGTAACAATGATAAGTCCCTATTTCAAACTGTCCTGATCACATGCTGAGACAATGTTAATAATAAACTTCTGACTCAAATTCATTCTATTGGTTTGGAGAATGAGGCTAAATTGTTAACTTTAAATGTTATCCTACATAAAAAAAAGTATTCTGCTGCTCCCTGTAAACTAGAAGCTGTAGCATACAAAGGCTGTGGCATACTAAGGCTCTGGTGTACACTGTATCAAGTATTTCCACATGAGCATTCCACAGACAGGCTCTAGTGTACACAGAATTTTCACACGTGCATTCCCCAGACAACTTTCAGATATACATGTAGGTTGCATTGGAAGCTGCAAGCCAAATTTTGCAAACTTAACTGCTTGACTTTAAAACAAGTCATATCCAGCCAAGTAAACCCACTCTAGTATACTTTGTCATTTGGTATGCATAATCTTTTATATAGGCCTTTCTAAGTAATATACTTTCAGGGCTATATGTGTACAGTATAAAGCATCACTGAGGTCAAGAGGCAGATGTAGTTAAAAGAACCTTAAAAAAAAAATAATAAACCAGTATTACAGATAAGCTTGCCAACAGACCAAATAATATCCCTAGATAAATCTGAGGATGTTATTGGTACATGAATGGGTATTTGGGATGACAGTGGGGATCTTCTTCTACCTGGGGCCACTCCAGCTTCTTCAAAGTATTTCTTTCTAGTACTACTGAAAGCAATTTATCTTTTCATTACTTATGCTGCTACATTGTTCACTTTCCCTTTAAAACAAGTGTAATGCTCTAAGATTTTCTTACTTTAATTCACCGCCTGCTAACTGATAATGCATACAAATCACGATTACATCTTTAAAGACCCTGCTATCATAAGACATGAAAGAGGTCACCCTATGGTAAACATCAGAATTCCTTACACTAGCCTTCCCCAACCCACATGGCAGCAGAACACAGGTAATTATGCCTCCACACCCAGAAGCTCCACATCAAAATGTAGTGTGGCATTTGGAGGGATCACACCAGGGAAACCTTTTTCACCATAGGCGTAGTCTGGGCTGCAGATGAGCTTGGCTTTCTGACCAACAGACATCTGAGGAAAACAATAGTTATGTATAAAAGACCTTAACAAAAGTGACTGGAGACCATAACACCAACTTAATACACCAATTCTTAAAAATACAAAAAAAGGCATTTCACAAATGTATGATGCAGAGATATACAATACCATACAAGAAAGAATGCAAATAAGAATGGGGACGATACAGCTGTAGATGAAGCATACCCAAATGACTCATGAAAGTCTAATTAAATTGGTTACATATTGTCTTTATAAACTCAACTTCCCCAATTTAGTGACAATAACATAAATTGAGAAAATCATTAAAAAAGATATCTCTAAGGATAGACTGTTTGGCAAACTTAAAGTTTAAAGCATATGCATGGGACTACAAGTCTGCATCTTTCTTTAGTTTACACCATAATGTTCTGTGCACATAAAAATCTATGTCAAATTCATATGGTCATGTTTAAGCACAGCTTATAAATGGCAGCAGCACACTGACAATCACCGTCATCATACAAACAGCCAATTAGCTGGAATGCAAACAACTCCAACATATGTTAAATGTAACAAACAATTTTCTCTGTCCATCGAAAGTCATGTAGGGATGATCTCATTTTCTCTGTCTGCTGAATGCCAAGCAGGGATGATCTCTTTATAGTTGTATCATCCCTATTCTTGTTTGCATACTTTTTGGCACTTATATCTCACATCTAAAATTACAATTTTATTTTCATTACTTGTGTCTATTTTTCTAATAAAGGCACACTATATATCACCACAGAGGGAAACAAAGAAAGTAAACAAAGAGGCAGAGGCCACTGTACTGCCATCCCAGAGGGCCACACTCTCACCAGGCCACAGGTATAAAAAAAGCTCATACTTCACCTAAAACTGTTAAGGTATGACAAAGCAAACACAAATGGCACATCTTGTTGTACAAGCTGGTTGATCAGAGAAGGAATTACCTTCATCAAAGGAAGGAAGAGATGGAAAAAGAGGAAATGGAAGAAGGATAAGAATGATTATTAACTTAAAAGGATTTACAATGAAATTTTGCCAAGAGGCATGGTTAGCACTTAATGTTCACTATGAAAATATTGTTACGAAGAATGAGTCATGAGACTTGCATGTTCTCAGGTGTTAAGTAAAATTGAAAGACTGTATGTCTATGGGCTCAATCCCCACAGCCCATGTGGGTAAGGGAGAAAGAAGGGATAGCAACATGGGGTAAATGAAACATGACAGACACAGAAGTGCTGGCTCACTACACGCCCATCACTAACTTTTCTGATACCCAAGTGGGCAGTTCCAGTAATATCTCCATGGTCAGAGGCTGCCTATCACCTTCTAACTACATGGAGGGTAATATCTCCATGGTCAGAGGCTGCCTATCACCTTCTAACTACATGGAGGGAGGTGGAGGACTGGCAGGTTTTGGGTTGACTGCAGAGTTTCTCATCATGTTTTTGGGTTTGCTTCATAAAGAAACAGCCAAACATGGATGCCTGTTACCTGCTGTAGCTTAAGTTTTTCTCTTTGCTCCAATATCAGCATAGATACAATACATATGGACTGTATTGGGCATCCCTACATAGTCTTATATTACAAGCCATTGCAAACTTCATTTGTATATAGACTTTCATCTAGCTTTCTACGACTAGTGTTCCACTATTTTTTCTATCAAATCATGATAAGCAGTCTTTAGGTTATCATCCTCTAGAACTTAGAAGTACATCTTCTTGTTATTCTGTATATCTAAAAATCTGGAGCCTGAACCATTACTGCTCTTTGGTCATTCAAGGAAGATATCTGGCATGACTGCTCAACAAAAACTTCTTCCTTTGACTCACATTTTGATTTCATCACTACCCAAATCACAGAAAATACATTATTCAAAATATAAAGCAAACTCTCATCTACTTTCACAGCTTTATCTCACAACAGCAAGAAATGATTAGTTCATAACCCCTTTATTGGCATGGGGGAATCTTCCCTAAGCCCTTTTCATAACTACTAAAAAGTTTTCTTCTCTCTTAGAACACTCCTCAAACTTAACAACCTTGTGCTTGTGGTTTACAATTTTTCTTCATATATGTTTGTTGTTTCTTGCATAGCACCAGAAACAAAGAAAAAGGCCTCACTCTCTCATATTCATTTTCTGTCTGTCATGTATAATGCACCAAAACACAACAAGCGCCACAGACCTTTACGTGGTTCCCCAAACTGCTTTATAAGCCCTAGTTCAGTCAGTCCATTAACAGTACATGGCTCCCTTATACCACACTGATCCAATGCACTCTATCTTGTGCACAAATGTAATATTCAAGCCCCTAACACTCAAAAATTGGTTCACTCCATCCTTCTATCTCCAATTAGGTCTCCACCTTCTCCTTGACCCATTCACTTCTGTCAACCTCTCTTTAGTCATTCTCTCTCTCTGTCAAAACCACATCAGCACACCCTCCACAGCTCTCTCAACCAAACTCTTCTTATGACCACATCTCTCTCTTACTTACACACTTAATCAACCTTCATCACACCACATACTGTCCCAAAACATTTCATTTCTAACCCATCCACCCTTCCATACATTCTCATCTATACCCCATGACTTGAACCCATACAACGTTGTTAGGATTACTATACCTTCAAATATACTCATTTCCACCCTCTCAGATAACAACCTCTCCATACATTCCTCAACACTCTAAGGACATTCATTCCCTCACCTACCACATGACTCACCTGTTCCCATGGTTTCATTTGCTACCATGTCCACTCACAGGCATCTATAACATTTCACTTCCTCCTATTTTTCTCCAACTAACTTGTCCCTGTTTCCTTCTAAATCTAGTAATCTTGCTTTTGTTCACATTTATTAAGAACTCCTTCATTTCATATACTCCAAAATCACACACTAACTTCTGCAGTTTCTCACTTTAATCTGCCAGCAAAGAACAACCAACTCACTTCCCAGGCCCCCCCTCACTTTCTACAGACTGCATACCTGTCCCTCTCTCCTAGACTCTAGCATTTACCTCCATCACTATCCTATACATACAGAAATCAAACAGCCATGGTGTTATTACACACCTGCTGCTAACCTACATTCACATGGAACCACTCAACCTCCTCTCTACCTACTCGCACAAATGCCTTACTCTTAATAAAAACTCCTCACCACCTGTAATATCTTTCCTCACACCATGCACAAATGCCTCACTCTTAATAAAAACTTCTCACCACTTGTAATACCTTTCCTCACACCATATGTAAATAACACTCTCCACAAGACATCTCTATTAACCTTATCATATGTTTTCTCCAGATTCATAAATTCCACAAACAAATCCTTCTGTTTCTCCAAGTATTTCTCATACATTCTTTGAAGCACATACCTGATCCACACATCATCTACCATTCATGAAGCTACATTGTTCCTCCCCAGTCTGATACTCGGTGCATGCCACCACCCTTTCAATTACTACTCTTCCATTCAACTTGCCAAGTACACTCAACAAACTTGTACTTCTACTTTGTAAACTTGCCTTTATTCCCCTTGCCTTTATACAGAGGCACTATATGTGCATCCAGCTGAACCTCAGGCACTTCATGATCCATTCATAAACTAAAAATCCTTACTAAGTAATCAACAACACAGTCACCCTTTCCATGAGAAAAACAACTGAAAAGCCATCCACTCCAGCAGTCTTGCTACATTTCATCTTTTACAAAGCTTTCACCATTAATTCTTCCTTCATCAAACCACTTGCTGTGACTCAATATGCATACCTACCAAACTCAAACACCCTACATGTGCCATCCTATCATCAATATTAGTCAACTATTCTTCAGAGTCCTCAACCCATCTCATCACTGACTGTTACCACTTCCCCTTTTGCTCATTTCACCAGTTTCCATGTTTTTTCTCACACATAAGCCCCTTCTAAAACATATTATTCCTGATGTTTACCAATACTCACTCACACCAACTCTCATTCGCCCTCTTTTTAAGCATCTGAACTTCCTCTTGACCTCCTGCTGCTTGCTCTTATATATCTCCCAATCACTCACATTACTTCCCTGTAAATACTAGCCAAACACCACTTTTCTTTCAATAACAATTTTACTTCATAATCCCACCATTTGCTACCCTTTCTCACTTACCTACTTCCCACCTTCTGCATGTCACACACGTACAAATACCAGCACTGCTTTCCTTAACACCTCCCATTCTTCACCCATTCCCATAGGTCTGTTTATTCTCACCCTTTGCCATTCTACACTCAATATTCCGTGTATTTCTTCACATGTCTTTTCCAAAAAAATTACTTTCAACATCTTAAAATAATTTTCTCTTTCCAAAAACCTCTACAAATCTTTACCCTCACCTCCACAGGTAATGATCTGACATCTCACCAGCTGCCCCTCTGATTACATTCAAATCCAAGTATATCTCCTTCACACACCTAATCCAATCAAATCATATCCAATTATGCCTTCTTATCTTTCCTAGACACTCATGTATATACTTAGTATACCAGTTATTCCCACTCACCAGTCCTTTTTTGGCACACAACTTATAAAATTTCATCATTTGCAATCACCTTACTGAATACCCTATGCCCCCAATTATACCCCTAACTGCCACATAACTCACTCTCACAGGAAAATAATCCATCACTAATACCCAATATCTTGCATGAAAATGATGACAGTTGCTCAAGCTGCTCCTGAAACACTCACCTCTCCATAGTTCTTCTTGAGGCCAGGTACATAAGCACTCTTAATCAACCATCTTAAATAGTCCACTTTCATTTTAATCCACATAAGTTTGTAGCTCTCACTTCCTTACACTCTTTCAGAATCCCACAACTCATGCTTCAGCATTAGGGTTACCCTCTTTTTGGATCTTGCCCTCAAACTAACCCCTGACTTTGCCCTAAAGACATTTCCAAACCATTCTTCCCCTTTAGCCCTAGAGCTATGTTTCACTTTGATCCATATCATCCAGGTTCCTTTCCACAGATGTAATTATTACCTCCTTTTTCTTCTTTAAGTTTGGTTACATTCACACAAATTCTAACACCTAGCCGGAGCCTTCAAGGAGAATGAGTACTCTTCAATCGGTTTCTTCTTCTCTTCCAACTTTCAGAAATTGAAATACAAGGAGGGTTTCTAGCTCCCTGCTCCAGCCCCTCTTTGTTGCCTTTTATAACACATGAAATAGATGGGAAGAATTTTTTGCATACATTTTCATTTCATAGTTTCTGTATCTGCAGTAGTCATTCTTATTTCAACTTCTAAGCCTCTAAATCAGTCAATTATTCAAAGATACTTTCCCTCCCTCTTTATGTCATTTCACTAATTACAAATGTGACATGCTCCCTCTACAGCTTCTCAAATTTATCCCACAAGAACACAGGAATACCTGGTGAAGTCTTCACCTTCAGAGCCCAGGCTGGGCCAAGACTGTTGGATTGAGTTATTTGTCAACCAAGCAGTTGGAAGCTGCAGCCCTCAGCCTACACAGCCCTCACAGCCTGGCTGGTCTAATACACTTTGTAGTACTGGCTGGTCAAATACACTTTGTAGTTAGTACTTGTCCAGTGCACTCACATATTTTTACTGGGCATCTTGTGCTGCTTGTGATGGTAAATGGCAAGGCGTTGAAGAGTCTTGGATTCCAAATGTTAAAGGTGATCTCTTTTGTGCATATTGCACCTTTGGATTTCAATGGGAGTATTTTACATATTCTTCCATGCTTGTTGTGCCACTAGTATGTTATATCCTATTGTAAAATGGGTACCATTTAAATAAGAACCTGGGTGGAATGTTAGCCCTTTCACTGAGGTAGTCCTAACATCCATTATACATAGCACTGTGTGAGCAGGACATTCTAATTCATTCTGAAAAACATATTCACAAGTTTGTAATCACGAATGACTAAATAATTTTCAGAGTTATATGATATACAACTCACCAAATGAAACACTGTGTACATCCACTATGTACCCTGATAAGATATTCCAGATGCATTTTCAGGCATACTTAGTGAGATTTGTTATATTTCTAACAGTGATGATTTTGCCCATCAACAAATATCATTAATGATTATTTTCATTACTAATATCTACTATCTAAACAGTCTCACAGCTTCCCAAACAGATGGTGAAGATCTCAGACAGGCCTCCTTAACAGCTTCTCTTTAGACTGACCAGTGCATGGAAAAAACTTTTTAAGTCTGTAGCACCTGGTTTGACAATATGTGGAGGGTCACCAGAAACATTAATGACTATGTTTTGCCAAAA
>JAUUDZ010419051.1:0-14484 GCA_032361705.1 Panulirus versicolor | reverse complement strand
GTATGTGTAAGGTTTACGTCCGCCTCGGGGTACAAATATTAACGGTCCCATTTCTATCAAGAACCCAGGCTGGTAGTCGGGTATGATTTGCAATTTTTCTCTGGATTTACCTGAGTTTGTCTCAACTTATGGATTATATGGATTATCCCCCGTCGTATTAACGAAATCAAAGAATTTTTGTACATTTTTTTTTTTTTTTACGTTTTGTACAGGTTTTAGCTTAATATAGCTGTAAACAGCTATAGTTCAGCAATGAATAAAAAAGAGTTTGGTACCAGGCCATTGTTAAACCAGTAACAACCAAGACATTTGCTATTTAACTCTTTACAATAATGTTAAACCAGGCAGTGCCTGAGTACACCTTCTTTCCAGTAATTTGATCATATTTCGTATTAATTGGTGTATACCTCACCGTTGGACTGTTCACGCCCACTTCAATACAATTCTTTTTTTCAGCAAGAACCCACAGCTCAAAATGTGTTTCATCTCGGTCACTTGCTGATAAAAGATATGCTCCCATTTGCGAACTAAGCCTAAGTCCCTCAGGTAGAGCATATTATAAGCCTAAGTCCCTCAGCTAGAGCATATTATAAGCCTCAGTCCCTCAGCTAGAGCATATTATAAGCCTAAGTCCCTCAGCTAGAGCATATTATAAGCCTAAGTCCCTCAGCTAGAGCATATTAGACGGGATTAAATGTGTCTGTTCAGGCAACAAACATAGATACCCTCAGGTAAAACGAAGTATTATAGAGAATCTTAGATTTATTGATGTCTCGCCGTGAATGTTTGTTTCACAGTTCATATTACAGCTCATATAACATTATGCCATGTTTGTTTTTATCGTAACCTCTTAATAGTGGTGAAGTAATAGAGGACCCATGGAGATTGCAGTATCACGACTAGGTTACGTCTTCCGTACCTATAGTTTTTCTACCAAAAAAAATCTCTTGCTTTGGGGTATGGAACACTTCCCACTAAGATTGACCAGTACCTCAAGTAAAAGGACACTTGACCACGCTTTCCAGTCAATCGAAAATACAGCCAAGCTTCCCAGACAAAAGTATATCCCAAAGTATACCAAACTTTGTCGCATCCTTCATAATCAAGCCGGTGCTTCCACACACCATTTTCATTTCCATCAATCTACATCACCTCCGACCCACCAGAACAAGCCCTAATGTAACAAGGCAATCTCTCCCAATCTCCATATCGGTTTCTCCTCTTACAATTAGGTTTGTGTGTAATTATGAATAAATAATGTCGGCATTAGAAATTTTGTGGACTATCTGAATAACCTTAAACTTTTGAGCAGCAAACTCTGTCATCTCCTTGCCGTATTACATGTACATCGCTTCATCTTTCTCCTCCAACTTCAGGAAATCAAGACAGTCAGCCCTCAACCCTTAAGGTTATCTTTTCACATCATGGAGCGTAAGAAATGACTTTAAAAGTAATAATAGTGATTGCCGGTCTAGTTTGTCACGTGATCAGTGACGCGGACGGATCAGCGACCACCATGAGGAAAAGTTTTCCATAAAAAGACGATGCTGACTATGCTAAAAACATACAAAAATTAGTATTCGTAAAATCTCAAGGCTTATGAGTATTTATATCTTTTTTTTAGCAGAGGAATGATGCCTTTAAATCTCGCAAAATTCCTTTGCAAGAAATTTTTACACCTGCAGCTCCTCGACGTTTGGGAGGTAAACAAGTGTCACTTTGAACCAGGCTGTGCTAGTGGACAGTTCTTGCTAGCTTCGACTCTCAGCACTATCGTATTGATGCGAGTGTAGGCTAAGAGGAAAAATTACAAGTTCGTTAAGTGTGCTATATAAAGGAAATTATTGGGAAGTGAGATGCTGTTCGTGAGGAGAGAAACTTCGTCTTCAGACCTAACGCAACCTGGACCCCCATCTTGTGACTGAACTTGGGCTGAGCCTAGAGAAGTTGCAAGGCTGCAACTACTTGTTCGTGTGAGTTTATTTTGTTTTATCAGCCTTGAACTTACTACACAGCAGCAATCCAGACATACACTCACCTTATAACTGCTCAATCATGTACTTAACATGCGCGATAACACTCCCTGGTCATAAGACATTCGTCACACTCGCTCATGAGCTGTGTGTGCTACTTGCTTTCAGCCATATAGTCACATTCGTCACACTCGCTCATGAGCTGTGCTACTTGCTTTCAGCCATACAGTCAGTGTCCAGCTAACTTAGTTTACACAAAACACTGTAATTTCTAAACGTAAACCTTACTTATTATACGTTACCCATGCTACACTGCCAAGCAGTACACTCATCACAGACAATGACCACATATCTGGTGCCCAGACGGATACTCGTTGTCTACCTGAAGTCGATGTACATTTATTTTTGGTAAATTTACCGTTTCGAATATCTCTGTTTGCAAGTTTTTTTTTTATTACCGTTGGTTCTTGATGTGTTTTGCACGAATCTGACCTTCATTTCTACCGCAATTTTTTCTTCTTTTTTAAGAGATATTCCCTCTCCCTTTATCCATCGATAATGGGGGACCCTTTGTGGGAATCGTGGTTTTGGGCGGGGGAGTTCATATAAAGTATTTAGTACGTCCTATCTCATCATACTCTTGGGTAAACTGCAGCTGTGGGTTCCGACTGGGTGTTTGCCGCCATGTTTGCTCAGTACCCACAAAATCTTTTCTTTCCATTATTTATTTTGATTATCTGTCATTCGTATCATATCAAAATTATACTTTTCTATTTTTTCTAGTTTTATATTTTTTTAGAATACGTATTTTTGGGGTTGATTTCAATCACATGTAAAATAGGGTTGCAGGCCTATTGACCTTCTTTATAGGTCGCTGGCCGTAAAACCCAGCAAACAACAACACACTTATATTCAAGCCTTATGCACGCCAATTCATTTACTTCGTAGTCTTACGCTCCCTTCCTAGCCACGCCTTTCTCAGCCAGCCAGTGAGGTGGTACGCGAGGCAGGAGAGGGTAAGTTCCCACTCCTGCCTGGTAGGTGTCACTTTCCCTGTACAACTGGTCCAAGCGTTGACTTATGACCTTTTGTATACATTGATTTAAAATCGTATCGCACTGTACATTCTGTAATCCCCTTTCTCCGCCGTTGCATTACTTGATAAATATTATTTTACTGTCACGTATTTATACGATTATCTACAAAGGGATTTGTGTGGAAGAAATTGATGATATTGGTGGAAGTGGAGAACTTCCTCAAGTATCGGGGTATCCTATTTACATCTGCGATGGACGAGTTCCAGCAGTAGAGCCACTGGGCCTCACGCCGTCAGGAAGAGCACGCCCTTTAGATCGTTCTCTCTAGGCTGGTCATTGATCCCTCAAAGTGGAATAGTATTCCAGACAGGTTATCACGAAGTCCAGAGGGTCGCCTTTCATGGAAAATTAACTCCCGTTATGGGTTGGCACCCATCCCTGAGAGAAAAAATCGTACTTCGCACTCAGAATTTTATTCCTGGACTGTAAGTGCTCGAACACTCGCAGTAGGCAGGTCAACGTTTATTTCAGGACCAGGGCAAGTGCGAATTCCAGGCTGGCATATCGATCAATCCAGAGGAAGAAAAGTTAATTTAAAAGAACCAACGCTAACCCCAGGAAGGCCACAAAGCACTTCGGGAGGACCTAGTCACGTTCCAGGCGCTGGGGTCCTAACTCCATGCGGCTTCATCACACATGGAAGCTGGACTACAGTCTGCTGCGGGCCTCAGGAATTTCACTGCATTAGAAAATGAAGTTACTTGTGTTCCTGGTGATGGCTGGGTTCCTGAAAAACACTGGTAAGTAGTAAAGTGCTCCAGACGCGTGTGGTAGTGTCGTTGCTGCTATGTATATACTGGTACCAGGCTGTTGACACAGCCACTGATTATGTTTTAACAAAGACTCGTGTACTGAGTTTCAACACGCACTGGGGAAATGTTGACACATGCAGTGGTGACGTTGCAGTCTCGTGTACTGGTGGAGTGTTGGTGTTTAATTTTTAAGACACAGGAGGCTCTACTGTGGGTCATGCAGTTTTGTTTGATTACTTCGTAACTGGCAAATTGACAACAGGTAGGCCTCCCTTGTTAGGTTTGCATAGTCCAAATGCAAAGTGGAAATAATTTATTTGTATGAACTGTGAGTGAATTTGCTAGATATCATTTGTTTTGCATTGAAGGTAAAATGAGAAATATGGTAGCAGGGAATTCCAACATAAGCCACAGTCGGAGGGGAGTTGTGGTCGAGGTGGTAGGGCGATGGATTAGGTTACGTGGGCAGTCTGGCCTTGGAAGTAGAGGTAGAAGAGATGGTGAAGTGACAAATGGGAGAACGTGTTAAGTATGGGAGAAGTGAAATTGCTGGTCAGTAACGAAAATAATAACTTTGAATATTAGTTTAGGGAGGAGTGTGGAGGAGGAGTTGTGGGAGAGGACATGGTTGTCGGAAAACTGGTAGGTCTGACTTCTCTTATTTCTACGATATAAGATATTGAATTTCTTTGATATTATTTTAAGTTCCTATGATATTTTGATTCAGGAGCTCATGGGAGGGAGAAGGGTGGGCATGTGTAGAAGCGTGGATGTAGGTACGATACATCAATATTGGAGAGTACTTTTTTTTTATGTTCGACTGTGCCAAAGACCATTTGGATGATTCTCAAAGATGCTGCATTCCATGCCTTGGTGTTAGTATTTTTGTTATTATTATTATTATTATTATTATTATTATTATTATTATTATTATTATAATTATTATTATCGTTATTATTATTATTATCGTTATGTCGTTCACTTCTGCTGTTGCCTTGCTTAGACGAGAGCTCCTAGCACTCAGGCATAAAATTTGTATTATTATTATTATTATCATTATTATTATTATTATTCAGTTAAGAAGTTTAGAATAACTTTGCTGACGCATATTTTTTCATTGATTCCTGCGTCTTAAAACTGTAATGTATTTGAACTGTACATAAATTTTTCTTGCGAATGGATGATCTAAGAATGTAAGTTCCGTTTAATATTATCATTACCACGATATTACAGCTGCAGCGCGAAATTATTTATAATCTACATACCTTTATTGCTGTGAGTTCAGATCCCTGTCTGTGTGCCTGTTTAAGTGTGTTCTTATTGCACTGCAGCGCGAAATTATTTATAATCTACATACCTTTATTGCTTTGAGTTCAGATCCCTGTCTGTGTGCCTGTTTAAGTGTGTTCTTATTGCACTGCAGCCTCATCTTTGTGACAGTCAGTCTGTCTATCTGTCGTATTCTGTCTTTTGTGCATGTTTAGCTGTATCTCGTATGTTTGCGAATATCCCCGTATTCTAAGCCCTTCAGTCTTATTTTTCTGTAACAACCCTAAAACAATTTGTGCATCGTAGTTGTACCTCACAAGCCACTGTATCCTTCATAGGGGTGTGTGTGGTGGTGCAGAAGGTGGTGGTGCCGGAGCCAGCAGTGTCGGGGCACCCGGCGAGCCTCGAGTGCTGGTGGTCTGCAGGGAGTGGCCCGCCCCTCTACTCACTCCGCTGGTGTAAGGACGGCCGCCAGTTCTTCGCGGTGACGCTTGTGCCGGAGTACCGCAAGAGGGTCTTCTCCGCGCCCGGAGTCCAGGTCCTGGTGAGTCCTGCTTCAGGTCCTGGCGTGTCCTCCTCCTCCTATCATGCTTAGGCTATGAGTAGACCCTTCTCATTTATGTTGCTTGTGGTGTGAGTACCCGCTTATGATGATAGGGTTATGAGTTCCTCCAGTGATGTTTCTTGAGTCCACTTATATGGTGTTACTGTACCAGAGATATATAAGTCCCCCCATGATGTGACTAGGGTTGTGTGTTCCCTATGATGTTAGGAAGGGTTTTGGTCCCCTCATATGGTGTAAATGTTGAGTTCCCTTATGTGGTATTACTGGGTGTATGGATCCCCATGTGTTGCTTGGGTTATTCGTCCCCTCTTACAATATTTCTAGGTTTGCGAGACCCCCTATGGTGTTACTTGGGTTATTCATTCCCTCTTATAGTGTTTGCTGGGTCATGTTCCCCCTCCTTATGGGGTTGGTGGGGTTACGAGTCCCCCACATGATGTTGCTGGGGTTATGAGTCCATATGGTGTTGATAGGGTTATGGGACATGTAAGAGTCAACTCATAATAAAGTTAAGCCCATTCATGATATTAGGGATATAATCCCCATCTTGCGGTGTAAGGATTATGAGACCCCACATGAGTTATCTAAGGTCGAGTCCTCTTTTTTAATGTTAATAGGTTAATGAATTCCCTCCTCTGATGTTACTAGGGTTATAACTCCCCTCTTTTGATGTTGCTTGAGTGGAGTCCTGTCTTTTGATGCTTCTAAAGAAGTCATTTTAGTAATGATGTTGCTCTTTTGTAGGACCAATGGTTTAGTTTTAAAGAATACCATTAAACCCAGGAACAATATTTTTCTTTCCCTTGGACTTTTTTTTTTTTTTTACTAACCAGTTGGAAGAATGTTCATGTTTATTAGACCTGAAGTTCAAGTCTAAAAGAGGAAATCTTTTGCCCTGGGATTCATATCCCAAAGTTTTCAGTGTTTTGATTTCATCAATATTAGAATGAACTGGGTTTCTCACAAAGGTGCATTATTCATGATCAGTAACTCTTTTCTACCATATATTTATCAGCTGACAGACATGTAAGCATATTACCAGTCTTAGGCTTCCTGTTAGCAAGGACCTACAGAAACTTGTGGATTGTATATCTACAGTGTTGGATGTTTTGAGATCTGACCATGTGAGATCAAAGTTTTTTGTTAAAGGTACAGTACTTTAAGACTTTTATTGAGGTTTTCTTTGAGTGATTGTATTTGACTGTTGCAATGAAGGTACCCGAGGTAAGGTCAGAAAAAAGCATTTGATAGGGATGTGCATTATGGAAGAGTACCTTTTTATCCCAAAATCACCGAGACTTCAAAGGAGTCTTCCCTATATTTACACCCTGCTGGTGGTGTGATTTGAGGACATGATAAATTTGAAGATTAAGACAATAGTGATTCCAAGCTGTTATGCCCTAATAATGGCTCCAAACATAGACGTATGGAGGAGTCACATGATTTGTTTGTTGTTTGGTCGCATGACTGGAGGGGCTGAAGAGGAGATGGAGGCTGTTGGTGCAGATGGTGATGTCGGCAGGTGGGTGCGTCAGACCAGTGGCGGCTGAGCTTGACAAATGTGACCTCCCTTACATCCGGCACCTACACCTGCGAGGCTATGAGTGATGCCCCACACTTCTTCTCAAGTGCCCGTTCTGCGTACCTTTCTGTTGTTGGTAAGTCTCAACCTACCTTACTGTCACTGTGACCCTGTCACCTGCAGAAGTCATTGGATCTTCCATCTAACTGTCACTCCCTCTTATATCACCTTACCTCTATGTAATGGTTGAGTGCAACCCAGCATAATTACCTGTTTGTACTGTATATGGACGGAGCTTTACATTTGCGAAGCCCCATCTCTTAAACATTCTCTTTTGTCATAACATGTCCTTCGTCATTCAGTTCCAGTTCATCCACCACTCACCCTGTAAAAGTACTTCTTTACTTCTTTTTTAACAGGTTTCTTGTTTAATTTGGTGTTATGTCCTGTAGTTGTTTTATCCTAACATCTCTTGAAGAACTGTTCACTGCCCACATCATTGATCTGTTTTAAAAACTTATAGGTTGTGAGTTGGTCACCCTTCACTCCTCTCTTCCAAGGAAGATGAATTTATAGCCTTTAGCCCTTTCTTAAACTTAAGCTTTCTTAATTTTTGGTACCATCTTTGTTGCTTTCCTCTGAACCTTCTCTGTTACCTCTATGTGCTTCTTAGGAGCTGTGACCAAACTTGGGAAGTATTTTCCAGTTTTGGCCCTACGTATGATATGAACAGCTTTCTGAATATTTCCTTATCCATATACTTGGAAGCTATTCTGATATTTGCAAGAAAACAATTTATCTCCTATACTATTTTCCAAGTATGGGACTCTGGTGACAGGTTGGACTCCCAGGTCCTTGTCACACACAGAATCCTAAAGCAAATTTCCTGCAAGCTAATTATCATATTGAGGCCCAATTTTACTTAGTCTCATCCTCATTACTTTATATGTGCTTGGTTTGAATTTCTTCAACCATGTATCAGACCAACCTTTGATTCTTCATAGGTCCCCTTGTTAGTTGGTGCATCCTCCTTCCCTTATAACTTTTGCATCACCTGCTACCATGTTCAGGCACAAGTCTGTACCTTCTAGCAAGTCATTCAAATAGATAAAGAACTATAATGGTCTTAGAAGCCTGGGGCACTTTGTGGTGACTTCTGCCCATTTCTTTCATTGGTAACTGTGGTCAACAAAATGAGTGTTTATCACATAAAACTAATTAATCTTATTTTGATTGGCTGATTTGAAGAAATGCAGATTAAAGAATTCCATCATTTTCAGATGTTCAACCGTGAAGTCATTTAGAAATATATAGATATTTCCTTGTTTACATTGGAGACGTATTCCTGGAAAATGCAACATATGCAAAAAAACTATAGTCGAACCAAGTTTACCGTATAATACAATGGAATGAAGGGGACATATGCTCCTCAGGGAGATTTTCATCATAAATTTCAAAAAAAATTTTGAATACAATATCTAGAAACATACTGTACAGTACAGGTACATTGTTTATTTAAAGTACAGTATTCAAATAAAAGGTAATTAATAGTATGCCAAACTCAATCAAAATCTTACATGTCATGGCTGTCAGGGGTAGGCAAAGCAGCAAGTGTGGTGGAGTTATTCAGATGATGAGCTATAATAGCCTGGCTGTTCAATTAAGTATGTATGTTTGAGATATTTGTTCAGAGATTGGTGAATGCTTTAAGCTTTCTGTTGAATAACAATTGTACTGACTAGGATGTTATGCTGCTTGATCCAGACTTCACTGACTAGCATCAAATTGCCTCAAAATATCTACCTTTATCTTTAAGCTCGTGCTTTTCTTATTTTTCCTCTTGTGAGAAGCACAAAACTTCCTTGGGTGCTTTCCATTTAGTTATAGGAGGTTTGGAGAGGTTATATGCAGTTTTTCAATGTAATATGGCTACTCTTTCAAAGAAAAAATTGGATTATCTTTCAATTTTCCCATGTCTCTATCGTTTGCACCCTCATTAAACTTTTATGCCACTGATGAATTTTATTCTTTATCCCTTTAAATTCATGCTGTAGTTGGTGAATGCAACAAGTCACCTTTTCATCATTTTGTCTGTTTTCCTGATAACTATAACAGTCCGACTTTTCCCTTTCCCTCGTAATCTTTTTTATAAGTGCACTGTTTTTGATGACAGTTTGTTGAGTTTTTCAGTATGACTTTAATTTGGTTATGATACTACATATTCCTCTTTAATGAATGCAAAAAGAAAGATAACAGTAAGAATGAGGAAATGCCACTGGTGGTGAGAGAAGACCAAGATTTGTACTATATTGAAATGTGAGGACAGGTGGTTGAGGTCTTTGAGATGGTTGGATGGTGACATCCTTCATGGAATTTATTAAGCTAATAATGTGCTTGCCTTTTTTCTTTTTTTTTTTTTCTCTCTCTCTCTCTCTCCTTTGCAGTATGTCCTGTGAACAAGAGATATTTCTAAGGGAATATTAGGTTGGGATCATTTCTACTCCATTAAAATTGGTGAGGAAGCTTTCTTTTGCTCATCTTTTGCCTGAAGGCTGTTGCTGACCAGCTGAGAGCAAACCTCTTAGACAAGCAAAGGCTTTGGTGATTCAAGAATTGAATGACAAGGGTGAGTGAGAGAGAGATCTTCCTCACTAATTTTATGAGGGTGGAAATAATCCTGACCCATTACTCCCAAAAAATATCTCGTGCTCGCATGACACTGCAAAAGATAGGAAAGTTTTTAACCCGCAAAACCTGCACTTTTTTCTAAGTCTGTGAAATCTTTATCTTTTTAAGTGCAAACTTTTATCACAAATAGAAAATGTATGTACATTCAGTAATAAAACATGAATTATTTATACCTCAGGATTACAACTGGCATTTTTTGGCCTTTTATGAAATTATGTTTACTAACCAGCATCTGTGTCATTACAGACATCATCTTTAGTTAATTCCCATCAGTTATTGTTTGACATTGGCTAGATTGGTTAGGCTGTGCTGACTGATCTTCAACTGTTCTATGACAGAGGTACCAGCTGATGGACCCACTTGGAGGGGTGTGCTGAGTGTGTACCATGTTGACCAACAGCTACACACTGACTGCCATGTGTATGGTTCCCGTCCTCCTGCCACATTTAGCTTCTTCTTAAACGATCATCCTGTTACGGTAAAAATTTTTTTCATCTCTGTGTTTCTAATGATTCCACAATAAAGAGTTAGAAGTGAGTAACTTGGGGGAGACTAAAACTACTGCTGTAACTAATATAAGCAGATTTGTAAAGATTAATTTCCCCAAACCAATGAATGTGAAAACATCTAATCAGTAAGAGTTATTAGGAGACCAAACTGCACCCACTTTTGATGTAAATATATTAAAGTAACAATAAGTAGAGTTTTTATAAGATGGAGAGACAAAATAATCAAAATCTGCAACCCTGGAACTAAAGTGAAAAACATCCTTGCTAATACCACAAGTAACAGGGAAGGATGCCACATTTTTTGTCGGTATCAGGGTAGATCCAAGAAAAAATACGAAAAGTAAAGGATGACGAGAAAAGATTAGTGATATTTGGGATGCCCCAAGTATATGATACAAGTAAGTTTACTGTTGCTGATTCAGAGGTATCAGTAGTAGATAGGGAGGAAAATCCAGTTTATTAATCACTGGCAAATATATTCCACAAAAAATTAAAAGCCTACTTGTTGGGTACAAATTGCCTCTGAAATCAGGTTGGTGCATCCAGCATGGGAAGATACTAGAAAGTAACGTAACAGTACTACCAGCAGAATATGGCAAGGAAAGTCAGACTCATACCTGATATAATTACTAAGGTTTAAAAGAATGCAGTATGTAGTTTGGTAGTTTGTCGAATTAAGATGGAGTAGGATCTTTGTCTTTGTCATACATTCCAAAAGCAGAAACAAGATGCCTAAGATTAACACAAATAAAGAGCATGAAATGAACAAAAGAATGTCTTATGCAAATGTGTAAAGTATTTAGTAAAAGAAGGTTGGGCTTATTACTTAAGCTACCTTAAAAAACTTAGATATGTTGGCAGTATCACAGTTGTGGATGAATGCAGAAAAACAATCACCTCCTGGCTAAATTGGTAGCCCTAGAGTGTAGCATGAACCAAGAACATATTATGTAAGAAAGGAATTGCTGTTTTGATTTGTACAGTACTCAAAATCACTGAATGCACTTATAGCATTGATAGTGAAGGAAGTGGAGATTGAAATACAATAGCACTTACTTTGCCAACTTTATCTTAATTTGTGAATGAAATAAGTTTTGTCTCTGCCAGAGTCATGTTTAAGGGAGTAGTAGTGAAACATTTGTGTCATGTATAAGGAAGAAGTAATGAAAAACTTGTGTGAATTCAACTATCGGAAACATATATTTATAACTTCAGTGTCATCACTTTTTTAACAAAGCACAAATGACATGCAGTTAGGTCACTTCTTGTATTCACCTATGGTGAACTTTTGGTTATCTTTTTCATAACAATGCAATAACAATATTTCTCCTGAATCTTTCCTTCAGGATGATAATGAGTGGATCATCAAGCAACAGCCTGTTAGAAGTACAGGAGAATTGATTTGGAACTCATCCTCAACTCTGTCAATACCACTTAACTCTGAAAACATAAAGATTTTACTCCCCAAGTCAGTCCCTAAACTTCCTTCAAATTCCTTTCAAGAAACACAGAGAAATATGGCTGAATATCATTCAAGGCCTCCAAAGAATTTATCTCCATCAGTCTCTTCATTTTACAACCCAACATTATCAATTACAACTCAAAAAAATTCCTGGCATCAGTCCTCATCAGCTGCCTCCACAATTACTAGATCTGTGAGACAACTGTCTTACGGTTCTTCATACTTTATTTCCTCTACTCCACCAGTCTTGCCTTCTTCCCGTTCCTCTCGCATTGCCTCTCGTACTCTCCGTTACTCTTTCCCACCTGAGACCTTCCTGATCAACTTAACATGTGTTGCTAACATTGGAGGGTTGTCCTTCAAGACTTCAACCTGGTCATCTGTGTCTTTTCCTTTTCCGGTACATCCCAACAGTATATCAAGATTTTCAGGAAATTCAGGTGAGTTTGTGTCTCCATTTTTAGATGTGTTCATGTTTCAATAAACCTAAGTACGTGTCCTTTTAATTATAACATTGTTACACCCTTTAATCTGATTGGTTTGGACCCTTACAGCATTTCAAATTTAGATATTTAGCTCAGGAAATTTGTTGAGTTTTTCTAAGGGATAAGGGAAATTTTTTCAGCGTCACATACTTCTGTTTCGAGAAAGGTGTCTTCTTCAGTGAACTTTGTATAGGCTGTGTATTATTTTCCAGTTGCCGAATATTGGTAAAAATATTTACTAAAATATGGTTCACTTTCTGTATAAGTGAATGGACTGTCTTCTGTTTCTCTTATAAAAGATTCCTAATGAAAATAATATAGTACCCTGAGCATCCTAACCCCGACATATAGGCACCAGCTTGTTCAGAAGAGTAGTCACAAGCCCCAAATTGCAGTGTGGGTAGAATTGTAAAGGAGATAACAAATATGACCCCCCTTAACTAAAGTTCATAGCAACTCTTTTCACATGTACCAGGAATGCATTAAATGTGTTATGACCTCTAGCTCTTTTCACAATTGTTTGCGGTTCTACAATGCACAAATAAATCTTGTTTAAAGTCTCTTTGCAAGGTCAGTATGAAGCCTTTGTGAAAAGTTTTGAGCATCTCATTTGGGTTATGGGGATAACCTCTAAATTAAGGGATTCACCTCCTCCTAAGTATTATTTGTAACATAGTCAGGTGGCATATAGAATTATTGCAATATGAATCACCATCTTGGTAACACTTTCACACAAGGATGATCTTCCAGTTCTAAAAAACAAGACGTAACCTGTATGTCTTCATTGCATTGAAAATGTTCACTCTTCATGAGAGGAATATAAGCAATATTTTATATTAAAAAATATGTACATATTGGCGCAAGGAGCAGAGTGAATTGGAACGATGTGGTATACTAGGGTCGACATGCTGTCAATGTACTGAACCAGGGCATGTGAAATGTCTGGGGTAAACCATGGAAAGGTCTGTGGGGCCTGGATGTGGATAGGGAGCTGTAGTTTCGGTGCATTACACATGACAGCTGGACACTGAGTATGAACGAATATGGACTTTTTGTCCGTTTTCCTGGTGTTACCTTGCTGAAGCAGAGGGTAGCAATGCCGTTTCTTGCGGGGTGGGGTAATGCCAGGGATGGATGAAGGAAAGCAGGTATGAATATGTACGGTGTACATGTATATGTCTATGTATGCATATGTATATGTATGTATATGCTGATATGTATGTGTATGAGCATGTATGGATACTCATGTACATATATGTGTATATAAGTGGATGGACCATTCTTTGTCTGTTTCCTGGCGCTACCTCGCTGACACGGGAAACAGCAATCAAGTTCTTTCAGAAGTGGTGCAGGATGTGTGGATCAGGTGTTTGCTTTAAAGAATGTGAGTGAGAAATACTTAGAAAAACTGATGGACTTATATGTAACATTTATGGATCTTTTCCTGGTGCTACTTGTACACATACCTTACATCCTTGGCAAAAGCTTTTCCCTACTTCTAGCAGCTTACCTCCCACACCACAAAGCAAATCTATCACTCTATCATATGCCTTCTCGAGATCCATAAACATATTATTATATTCTTAATCGCTGTCTCCCGTGTTAGCGAGGTAGTGCAAGGAAACACACGAAAGAATGGCCCAACCCACCCACATACACATATATATAACATAAACACCCACACACGCACATATACATACCGATACATTTCAACGTACACATACATATACATACACACATATACATATACACACATGCACATATTCATACATGCTGTCTTCATCCATTCCCCCCAACACCATGCCACACATGAAATGACACCCCCCTCCCCCTGCACGTGCACAAGGTAGCACTAGGAAAAGACAAGGACCACTTTCGCCCACACTCAGACTCTAGCTGTCATGTGTAATGCACCGAAACCACAGCTCCCTTTCGACATCCATGGCCCACAAAACTTTCCATGGTTTACCCCAGATGCTTCACATGCCCTAGTTCAATCCATTGGCAGCACTTCAACCCCGGTATATGAAATCGTTCCAATTCACTCTATTCCTTACACACCTTTCACCCTCCTGCATGTTCAGGCCCGATCGCTCAAAATCTTTTTCACTCCATCCTTCCACCTCCAATTTGGTCTCCCACTTCTCGTTCCCTCCACCTCT
>JAUUDZ010419040.1:0-14484 GCA_032361705.1 Panulirus versicolor | reverse complement strand
ACCTGAGGTAAGTCGTTCTAATATGCTCACCTGATGTAAGTCGTCATGGCATCTTTACCTTAGGTTACTCATGACATCATCACCAGAGAAATTCATGACGTCATCACCTGAGGCAAATCGTCTTTTCATCATCACCTGAGGTAAGTCGACATGACATCAAGACCTGAGGTAAGTCGTCATTTCATCATCACCTCAGGTAAGTCTTAATTTACATCATCAACTGAGGTAAATCTTGGCATCATCACCTGAAGTAAGCCTTGACATCATCACCTGAAGTAAGTCGTCATTACATCATCACCTGAGGTATGTTGTCATTATATCATCTCCTGAGATAAGTCGTCTTTACATCATCACCTGAGGTAAGTCGTCAATTCATCATCAATGGTGGTATGACGTCATGACATCATCACCTGAGATAAGTTGTGTTTACATTATCACCTACTGTAAGTCGTCTTTACATCATCACCTGAGGTTAGTCGTCATCACATCATTACCTTAGGTAAGTCGTCATGACATCAACAACTAAGATAAAGCATGACATCATAACTTAAGGTAAGACCTCATAACATCACCTGAAGTAAGTCGTGTTTATATCATCACCTGAGGTAATTCTCCATTACATCATCACCTAATGTAAGTTGTTATTACATCATCACCTGATATAAGTCGTCTTTACATCATAACCTGAGGTAAGTCGTCAATACATCATCAACGGAAGTAAATCGTCATGACATCATCACCTGAGATAAGTCGTCTTTACATCGCCACCTGAGTTAAGTCGTCATTACATCATCATCTGAGGCAAGTCGTCTTTACATCATAACCTGAAGTAAATCGTCATTACATCATCATGTGAGGTAAGTCGTCATTATATCATCACATGAGGTAAGTCGTCATAAAATCATCACCTGAGGTAAGTCGTCATGACATCATCACCTGAGGTAAGTCGTCTTTTCATCATCACCAGAGGTAAGTCGTCTTACATCATCACCTGATGTAATGAATTCGTCATTACATCATTATTTGAGGGAAGTCGTCTTTACATCATCACCTGAAGTAAGTCGTCATTACATCAACACTTGAGGTGAGTCCTTGTGACGTCATCACCTGAGATAGTCGTCATGGAATCATCACTTGAGATAAGTTGTCTATACATCATCACCTGATATAAGTCGTCAAGAAATCTTCACATGAGGTAAGGCGTCATTACGTCATAACCTGAGGAAAATCGTCATTACATCATCACTTGAGGTAAGTCATCATTACATCATCATCTGAAATAAGTCGTCTCTACATCAACACCTGAGGTAAGTCGTCTTTACATCACAACCTGAGGTAAGTCGTCATGACATCATCACATGAGATAATTCGTCTTGACATCATCACCTGGGGTAAGTCGACATGAAATAATCACATAAGATAAGTCATCATGACATCATCATCGTAGGTAGATCGTCATGACATCCTCACCTGAGGTAAATCGTCTTTATATCATCACCTGAGGTAAGTCATAATGACATGATCACCTGAGTATAGTCGTAATGACATCATTACCAGAGGTAAGTCGTCTTTACTTCATCACCGGAGGTACGTCGTCAAGGCATCATCACCTGAGGTAAGTCGTCATGACATGATCACGTAATGTAAGTGGTAATTACATTATCACCGGCGGTAAGTCGTTTTATGATCATCACCTTAGGTAAGACGTCATGGCATCATCACCTGACGTAAATCATGACATCATCACTTGAGGTAAGTCGTCATTACCTCATCACCTGAGGTAAGTCGTCTTTACATCATTATCTGAGATAAGTCGTCATATCATCACCTGAGGTAAGTCGTCATTACATCATCACCTTAGGTAAGTCATCTTTACATCATCACCCAAGGTAAGTCGTCATGGCATCATCATCTGAGGTAAGTCGTCATTACATCATCACCTTAGGTAAGTCATCTTTACATCATTACCCAAGGTAAGTCGTCATTGCATAATCATCTGAGGTAAGTCATAACATCATCACCTGAGGTAAATCGTCAAGGCATCATTACCTGAGGTAAGTCGTCTTTACATCATCACCTGAAGCAAGTCGTCATCATATCATCACATGAGTTAAGTCGTCATTACTTCATCATCTAAGGCAATTCGTCTTTGCATCATGACCTTAGGTAAGTCATCTTTACATCATCACCTGAGATAAGTCGTCATAACCTCATCACCTGAGGTAAGTCGGGTTTACATCACCACCTGAGTTAATTCGTCTTTACATCATCACCTGAGGAAATTCGACTTAACAACATCACCTGAGGTATGTTGGCATATCATCACATGATATAAGTCGTCATGATATCATCATCTGAGGTAGGTTGTCATGATATCATCAAATGATCAAATGAGGTAAATTGTCTTTACATCATAACCTGAGGTAAGTTGTGATGACATCATCCCTGAGGTAAGTCGTCATGACTTCATCACCTGGGGTAAGTCGTCTTTACATCATCACCTGAGGTATGTCGTCATTATATCATCACCTGAGGTAGATCATCATTACATCATCACCTGAGGTAAGTTGACATTACATCACCTAAAGTAAGTCATTACATCATCACCTGAGGTAAGTTGACATTACATCACCTAAAGTAAGTCATTACATCATCATCTTAGGTAGGTCGTTATTACATCATCACCTGAGGTAAGTCGTCATAACCTCATCACCTGAGGTACGTTGTCATAGTCCCATTACCTGAGGTAATTGGTCTTTACATCATCACCTGATGTAAGTCGTCATGACATCATAACCTGAGGTAAGTTGTCAGTATATCATCACCTGAGGTAGGTCTGCTTTACATAATTACCTGAGGTAAATCGTCATAACCTCATCACCTGAGGTAAGTCGTCATTATTTCATTACCTGAGGTAAGTCGTCTTTACATCATCACCTGAGGCAAGTCATGACATCATCACCTGGGATAAGTCGTCATTACATCTTCACTTGAGGTGAGTCGTCTTCACATCATCACCTGAGCTAAGTCGTCATTACTTCGTCAACTGAGGGAAGTCCTCATGGAATCATCACGTTAAGTAAGTCTTCTGTACATAATCACCTGAGGTAAAGCGTCATTAAATCATTACCTGAGGTAAGTCGTCATTACATCATCACCTAAGCTAACTCATTACATCATCACCTCAGGCAAGTCGTCATTACATCATCACCAGAGGTAAGTTTTCATTACATCATCATTTGAGGTAAGTCGTCATTGTATCATTACCCGGGGTAAGTCGTGTTTACTCTATGACCTGAGGTAAGTCGTCATTACATCATCACCTGAGGTAAGTTGTCATTACATTACTAACTGAGGTAAGTCTTCATTAAATCACCTGAGAAAGTCTTCCTTACATTATCACCTGAGGTAACGCATCATTAAATCATCATCTTAGGTGAGTCGTCATTACATTATCACCTAAGGTATGTCTTTACATCATCACCTGAGGTAAGTCATCATTACATCATCACCTTAGGTAAGCTTTCATTACATCATCATCTGAGGTAAGTCGTCATTATATCATTACCTGAGGTAAGTCGTCTTCACTTTATCACCGGAGATAAGTCGTCATTACATCATCACCTGAGGTAAGTCATCATTACATCATCACCTTAGGTAAGTTTTCATTACATCATCTGAGGTAAGTCGTCATTATATCATCACCTGAGGTGAGTCGCCTTTACATCATCACCTGACGTAAGTCTTCATTAATCATCACCTGAGGTAAGTCGTCATGGCAAAATCACATCATCACTTGATGTAAGTTGTCAATACATCAGCACCTGAGGTATGTTTTCTTTATATCATCACCTGAGTTAAGTCAACATTACATCATCACCTGAGGTAAGTCGTCATTACATCATCACCAGAGGTAAGTGTTTATGACATCACCAGAGGTAGGTCGTCATGGCCTCATTACCTGAGGCAAATTGTCATGGCATCATCACCTGAAGTAAGTCGTCATGACACCATCACCTGAGGTAAGTAGTCATGACATCATCGCGTAAGGTAAGTCGTCATTACGTCATAACTTGAAGTAAGTCGTCTTTACATCATCACCTGAGGTAAGTCGCCATTATATCATCACTTGAGGTACATCGTCATGGAATCATCAACCTGAGGTAAGTTTTCTTTACATCATCACCTAAGGTAAGTCGTCATTACATCATTTCCTGAGGTAAGTCGTCATTACATAATCGCCTGAGGTAAGTCGTCATGACATCATCAACTGATTTAAGTTGTCACTACGTCATCACCTAAGGTAAGTTGTCTTTACATTCTTTCCTGAGTTAAGTCGTCATTGCATCAACACCTGAGGTAATTTGTCAATACATCATCACTTGAGGGAAGTCATGACATCATCGCGTGAGGTAAGTCGTCATGGCATCATCACCTGAGGTAAATCTTCATGGCATCTTCACCTGAGGTAAGTCGTCATGACATCAGTTCCTGGGTTAAGTTGTCATTACATCATCACCTGAAGTATGTCATTACATCATCACCTGAGGTAAGTCGTCATGACATCATCACCTTAAGTAAGTTGTAATGTCATCATCACCTGAGGTAACTCGTTATGTCATCCTCACCTGAGGTAAGTCGTCATGACATGATCACCTGAGGTTAGTCGTCTCCACATCATCACCTGAGGTAAGTCGACATTACTTCATCACCTGAGGTAAGTCCTCATGGCATCATCACGTGAGGTAAGTTGTCTTTACCTCATCACCTGAGGTAAATCGTTACTACATCATGACCTGAGGTAAGTTGTCTTTACATTATCACCTGAGTTAATTCTTCATTACATTTTCACCTCAGGTAAGTCATCATTACATCATCACCTAAGGTAAGTCATCATTACGTCATCACCTGAGGTAAGTCTTCTTTACATCTTCAACTGAGGTAAGTCGTCATGACATCATCACGTGAGGTAAGTCGCCTTTATATCATCATCTGATGTAAGTAGGCTTTACATCATCACCTGAGGTAAGTCGTCTTGGAATTATCACCAGAGGTAAGGTGTCTTTACATCATCACCTGAAGTAAGTCGTCACTGCATCGTCATTAATTCATCACCTGAGGTGCGTTATCATGGCATCATCACCGAAGGTAAGTCGTTAGGACATCATCCCCTTAGGTAAGTCGTCATTAAACCATCACCTGAGGTAAGGCATCAAGTCATTCTCACCTGAGGTAAGTCGTCTTTACATCATCACCTGAGGTAAGTTGTCATGGTATCATCACCTGAGGTAAGTCGTCTTTACATCATCACCTGAGGTAGGTTGTCACTACATCATCACCTGAGGCAAGTTGTCTTTACATCATCCCCTGAGATAAATCGTTATTACATTATCAAGTCATGTAAGTCATCATTCCATCATCACCTGAGGTAAGTCGTCATGACATAATCACCTGAGGTAAGCCGTCATGGCATCATCACCTGAAGTAAGTTGTCATGGCATCATCACATCAGGTAAGTCGTCATTAATCATCACCTGAGGTAAGTCCTCATGACATGTTCACCACAGGTAAGTTGTCTTTACATTATCACCAGAAATAGGTTGTCTTTACATCATCACCTGAAGTAAGTCGTCATTACAGTATCAACTGATGTAAGTCGTCATTCCATCATAAACTGAGGTAAATCGTCATGACTTCATCACCTAAGGTAAGTCTTCATGTAATCATCACCTGAGGTAAGTCGTCATGGCATCATCACCTGAGGTAAGTCGTCATTATATCATCACCTGAGGTAAGTCGCCATGATATCATCACTGAGGCAAGTCGTCATTACATCATCACTTGAGGAGAGTCGTCTTAACATCTTCACATGAGGTAAGTCATCATTACCTCATCACCAGAGGTAAGTCGTCTTTACATCATCAGCTGAGGTAAGTTGTCATTACATCATCATCTGAGTAAGTCCTGAAGGTATCATCACCAGAGGTAAGTTGTCTTTGCATCATCACCTGAGGTAGGTTGTCACTACATCATCACCTTCGGTAAGTTGTCTTTACATCATCACCTGAGGTAGGTTGTCACTACATCATCACCTGAAGTAAGTTGTCATGGCACCATCACCTTAGGTAAGTCGTCATTAATCATCACCTGAGGTAAGTCCTAATGACATCCTTACCTGAGGTAAGTTGTCTTTACATCATCAACTGAGGTAAGTTTCACTACATCATCACCTGAGGTAAGTCGTCTTGGAATTATCTCCTGAGGTAAGTTGTCTTTACATCATCACCTGAGGTACGTTGTCACTACATCATCACAGGAGGCAAGTTGTCTTTACATCATCCCCTGAGGTAAATCGTTATTACATTATCAAGTGATGTAAGTCTTCATTCCATCATCACCTGATGTAAGTCGTCATGACATCATCACCTGAGGTAAGCCGCCATGGCATCATCACTTGAGGTAAGATGTCATGGCATCATCACACCAGGTAAGTCGTCATTAATCATCACCTCAGGTAAGTTCTCATGACATCCTCACCAGAGGTAAGTTGTCTTTATAACATCACCTGACTTAAGTCGTCTTTACATTATCAACTGATGTAAGTCGTCATTCCATCATCACCTGAGGTAAGTTGTCATTACTTCATCAACTGAGGTAAGTCGTCAATTCATAATCACCTGAGGTAAGTAGTCATGACTTCATCACCTAAGGTAAGTCTTCATGGCATAATCACCTGAGGTAAGTCGTCATTATATCATCATATTCGGTAAATCGCCATGATATCATCACCTGAGGTAAGTCGCCATTACATCATCACCTGAGGAGAGTCGTCTTTATATCTTCACATGAGGTAAGTCATCATTACCTCATCACCTGAGGTAAGTCGTCTTTACATCATCATCTGAGGTAAGTTGACATTATATCATCATCTGAGTAAGTCGTCATGGGATCATCACCTGAGGTAAGTTGTCTTTACATCATCATCTGAGGTAGGTTGTCACTACATCATCACCTGAGGTAAATTGTCTTTACATCATCACCTGAGTTAGGTTGTCACTGCATCATCACCTGAGGCAAGTTATCTTTGCATCACCAACCGAGATAAATCGTTATTACTTTATCAAGTGATGTAAATCAATATTCCATCCTCACCTGAGGTATGTCGTCATGACATCATCACCTGAGGTAATTCGTGATATCATCATCACATGAGGTAAGTTGTCATAGCACCATCACCTCAGGTAATTCGTCATTTATCATCCATCACATGAGGTAAGTCCTCATGACATCCTTACCGGAGGTAAGTTGTCTTTACATCATCACTCGAGTTAAGTCGTCATTACATTATCAATTGATGTAAGTCGTCATTCCATCATCACCTGAGGTAAGTCGTCATGACTTCATCACCTAAGGTAAGCCTTCATTGCATCATCACCTGAGGTAAGTCATCATGGCATCATCACCTGAGGTAAGTCGTCATTACACCATCACCTGAAGTAAGTCGTCATGACATCATTTCCTGAGGTAAGTCGTCATGACATCATAATCTGAAGTATGTCGTCTCTACATCATTACCTGAGGTAAGTTATCATGACATCATCACGTAAGGTAAGAAGTCTTTATATCATCACCTGAGGTGAGTCGTCATGGCATCATCACCTGAGGTAAGTCGTCATTACATCATCATCTGAGGTAAGTCGTCATGGTATCATCACCTGAGGTGAGTTGACTTTACATCACATGAGGTTGGTCGTCAATACTTCATCATCTGAAGTAAGTTGTCCTTACATCTTCACCTGAGATAAATCGTTATTACATTATCAAGTGATGTAAGTTTTCATTCCATCATTACGTGAGGTAAGTCGTCATGGCATCATCACCTGAGGTAAGTTGTCATGGCATCATCACCTCAGGTAAGTCGTCATCAATCCTCACATGAGGTAAGTCCTCATGACATCCTCACCTGAAGTAAGTTGTCTTTACATCATTACCTCAGGTAAGTCTCACTACATCATCACCTGAGGTAAGTTGTCTTTACATCATCATCTGAGGTAAGTCGTCATAATAAGATTACCTGAGGTAAGTCTTCTTTACATCATCACCTGAGGTAAGTCGTCATGACATCATCACCTGAGGTAAGTCGTCATTACATCATCACCTGAGGTAAGTCGTCATGGCATCATCACCTGAGGTAAGTCGTCTTTACATCATCACCTGATGTAGGTTGTCACTACATCACCACCTGAGGTAAGTTGTCTTTACATCATTGCCTGAGATAAATTGTTATTACATTATCAAGTGATGTAAGTCTTCATTTCATCATCACCTGATGGAAGTCGTCATGACATCATCACCTGAGTTGAGTCCTCACGGCATCATCACCTGAGGTCAGTTGTCATGGCATCATCACCTCAGGTAAGTCGTCATTGATTATCACCTGAGGTAAGTACTCATGACATCCTCACCTTAGAAAAGTTGTCTTTACATCATCACCTGAGGTAAGTTTCACTACATCATCACCTGAAGTAAGTTGTCTTTACATAATCACCTGAGCCAAGTCGTCATTATATTATCAACTGATGTAAGTCGTCATTCCATCATCATCTAAGGTAAGTCGTCATGACTTCATCACCTAAGGTAAGTCTTCATGGCATCATCACCTGAGGCAAGTCGTCATTCCATCCTCACCTGAGGTAAGTCGTCATTCCATCATCACCTGAGGTAAGTCGTCATGATGTCATCGCCTGAGGTAAGCTGTGATGGCATCATCACCTGAGGTAAGTTGTCATGGCATCATCACCTCAGTTAAGTCGTAATTACTGATCTCCTGAGTTAAGTGCTCATGACATCCTTACCTGAGGTAAGTTGTATTTACATCATCACCTGAGTTAAGTCGTCATTACATTATCACCTGAGGTAAGTCGTCATTCCATCATCACCTGAGTTAAGTCGTCATGACTTCATCACCTAAGGTAAGTCTTCATGGCATTATCACCTGAGGTAAGTCATCATGGCATCATCACCTGAGGTAAGTCATCATTAAATCATCACCTTAGATAAGTCGTCATGGCATCATCACCTGAGGTAAGTTGTCTTTACATCATCACCTGAGGTAGGTTGTCACTACATCATCACCTGAGGTAAGTTTTCTTCACATCATCACCTGAGATAAATCGTTATTATATTATCAAGTGATATAAGTCTTCATTCCATCATCACCTGAGGTAAGTCGTCATAACATGAATCACCTGAGGCAAATTATCATGGCATCATCACCTCAGGTAAGTCGTCATTAATCATCACATGAGGTAAGTCCTCACGACATTATCACCTGAGGTAAGTTGTCCTTACATTATCACCTCAGGTAAGTTTCAATATATCATCACCTGAAGTAAGGTGTCTTTACATCATCACCTGAGGTAGGTTGTCACTACATTATCGCCTGAGGTAAGTTGTCTTTACATCACCACCGAAGATAAATCGTTATTACTTTATCAAGTGATGTAAATCGTCATTCCATCATCACCTGAGGTAAGTCGTCATGACATCATCATCTGAGGTAAGCCGTGATGGCATCATCACCCGAGGTGAGTTGTCATGGCATCATCACCTCAGGTAAGTCGTCATTAATCATCACCTGAGGTAAATCCCCATGACATCCTTACCTGAGGTAAGTTGGCTTTACATCATCAACTGAGGTACGTTTCACTACATCATCACCTAAGGTAAGTTGTCTTTAGTTCATCACCTGAGTTATGTCGTCATTACATTATCAACTGATGTAAGTCTTCATTCCATCATCACCTGAGGTAAGTCGTCATGACTTCATCACCTAAGGTAAGTTGTCTTTTCATCATCACCTGAGGTAAGTTTCACAACATCATCACCTGAGGTAAGTTGTCTTTAGTTCATCACCTGAGTTATGTCGTCATTACATTATCAACTGATGTAAGTCGTCATTCCATCATCAACTGAGGTAAGTCGTCATGACTTCATCACCTAAGGTAAGTCTTCATGGCATCATCACCTAAGGTAAGTCATCATGGCATCATCACCCGAGGAAAGTCGTCATTATATCATCACCTGAGTAAGTCGTCATGACATCATCATCTGAGGTAGGTCGTCAAGACATCATCATCTGAAGTAAGTCGTTTTTACATCATTACCTGAGGTAAGTTGTCATGACATCATCACTTAAGGTAAGTCGTCTTTACATTATCACCTGAGGTAAGTCGTCATTACATCATCATCTGAGGTAAGTCGTCATTGCATCATCACCTGAGGTAAGTTGTTTTTTCATCATCACCTGAGGTAGATTGTCACTACATTATCACCTGAGGTAAGTTATCTTTACATCATCACCTGAGATAAATCGTTATTATATTATCAAGTGATATAAGTCTTCATTCCATCATCACCTGAGGTATGGCGTCATGACATCATCACCTGAGGTAAGTTCTCATGGCATCATCACCGCAGGTAAGTCGTCATTAATAATCACATGATGTAAGTGCTCATGACATCATCACCTGAGGTAAGTTGCCTTTACAACATCACCTCAAGTAAGTTTCATAACATTATCACCTGAATTAAGTTGTCTTTACATCATCACCTGATGTAGGTTGTCACTACATCATCACCTGAGGTAAGTTGTCTTTACATCACCACCCGAGATAAATCGTCATTACTTTATCAAGTGATGTAAATCTTCATTCCATCATCACCTGAGGTAAGGTTTCATGACCTCAGCACCTAAGGTAAGCCGTGATGGCATCATCACCTAAGGTAAGTTGTCATGGCATCATCACCTCAGGTAAGTCGTCATTAATCATCACTTGTAATTAGTCCTCATGACATCCTTACCTAAGGTAAGCTGTCTTTACATCATCACCTGAGGTAAGTTTCACTACATCATCACCTGAGGTAAGTTGTCTTTAGTTCATCACCTGAGTTATTTCGTCATTACATTATCAACTGATGTAAATCGTCATTCCATCATCACCTGAGGTAAGTCGTTATGACTTCATCACCTAAGGTAAATCTTCGTCGCATCTTCACCTAAGGTAAGTCATCATGGCATCATCACCTGAGGTACGTCGTCATTATATCATCACCTGAGGTAAGTCGTCATGACATCATCATCTGAAGAAAGTCGTCTTTACATCATTACCTGAGGTAAGTTGTCATAACATCATCACGTAAGGTAAGTCGTCTTTACAGCATCACCTGAGGTGAGTCGTCATGACATCATATCCTGAGGTAAGTCGTCAATACATCATCACCTGAGGTAAGTCGTCATGGCATCATCACCTGAGCTAAGTTGTCTTTACATCATCACCTGAGGTAGGTTGTCACTACATCATCACCTGAGGTAAGTTGTATTTACATCATCATCTCAAGTAAGTTTCACTACATCATCTCCTGGGGTAAGTTATCTTTACATCATCATTTGAGGTAAGTCGTCATTATATCATTACCTGAGGAAGTCGTCTTTACGTCATTACCTGAGGTAAATCGTCATGACATCATCACCTGAGGTAAGTCGTCATTACATCATCACCTGAGGTAAATCGTCATGGCATCATCACCTGAGGTAAGTTGTCTTTACATCATCACCTGAGGTGGGTTGTCACTACACCATCACATGAGGTAAGTTGTCTATACATCATCCCTTTAGATAAATAGCTGTTACATTATCAAGTGATGTAAGCCTTCATTCCATTATCACCCGAGGGAAGTAGTCATGATATCATCACCTGAGATAAGCCGTCATGGCATCATCACCTGAAGTAAGTTGTCATGGCATCATCACCTCAGGTAAGTCGTCATTGATCTTCAACAGAGGTAAGTCCTCATGACATCCTCACCTGAGGTAAGTTGTCTTTACATCATCACCTGAGGTAATTTTCACTACATCATCACCTGAAGTAAGTTGTCTTTACATTATCTCCTTAATTAAGACGTCATTCCATTATCAACTGATGTAAGTCGTCTCCATCATCACCTGAGGTAAATCGTCATGACTTCATCACCTAAGGTAAGTCTTCAAGGCATCATCACCTGAGGTAAGTCGTCATGTTATCATCACCTGAGGTAAGTCGTCATCATATCATCACCTGAGGTAAGTTGCCATGAAATCATCACCTGAAGTAAGTCATCATTACATCATCACATGATAAGAGTCGTCTTTACATCTTCAACTAAGGTAAGTCATCATTACCTCATCACCTGAGGTAAGTCGTCTTTACATCATCAGCTGAGGTAAGTCGTCATTACCTCATACCCTGAGTAAGTCGTCATGTCATCATCACCTTCGGTAAGTTGTCTTTACATCATCACCTGAGGTAGGTTGTCACTACATCATCACCTGAGGTAAGTTGTCTTTACATCATCACCTGAGATTGTTTGTCACTACATCATCACCTGAGGTAAGTTGTCTTTACATCACCACCCAAGATAAATCGTTATTACTTTATCAAGTGATGTAAATCGTCATTCCATCATCACCTGCGTTAAGCCGTCATGACATCATCACCTGAGGTAAGCTGTGATGGCATCATCACCTGAGGTAATTGTCATGGCATCATCATCTCAGGTAAGTCGTCATTAATCATCATCTGAGGTAAGTCCTCATGACATCCTTACCTGAGGTAAGTTGTCTTTACATCATCACCTGAGGTAAGTTTCACTACATCATCACCTGGGGTAAGTTGTCTTTAGTTCATCACCTGAGTTATGTCGTCATTGCATTATCAACTAATGTAAGTCGTCATTCCATCATCACCTGAGGTAAGTCGTTATGACTTCATCACCTAAAGTAAATCTTCATCGCATCTTCACCTACGGTAAGTCATCATGGCATCATCACCTGAACTAAGTCGTCATTATATCATCACCTGAGGTAAGTCGTCATGACATCATCACCTGAGGTAAGTCGTCATGACATCATCATCTGAAGAAAGTCGTCTTTACATCATTACCTGATGTAAGTTGTAATAGCATCATCACGTAAGTTAGTCGTCTTTACATCATCACCTGAGGTGAGTCATCATGACATCATCACCTGATGTAAGTCGTCAATATATCATCACGTGAGGTAAGTCGTCATGGCATCATCACCTGAGCTAAGTTGTCTTTACATCGTCACCTGAGGCTGGTTTTCAGTACATCATCACCTGAGGTAAGTTGTCTTTACATCATCCCCTGAGATAAATCATTATTACATTATCAAGTGATGTAAGTCTTCATTCCATCATCACCAGAGTTAAGTCATAATGACATCATCACCTGAGGTAAGTTGTCATGGCATCTCCCCCTCAGGTCAGTCGTCATTAATCATCACATGAGGTAAGTCCTCATGACATCATCACCTGAGGTAAGTTGTATCTACATCATCATCTCAGGTAAGTTTCACTACATCATCGCTTGGGGTAAGTTCTCTTTACATCATCATCTTAGGTAAATCGTCATGACATCATCACGTGAGGTAAGTCGTCATTACATCATCACCTGAGGTAAGTCGTCATGGCATCATCACCTGAGGTAAGTTGTCTTTACATCATCACCTGAGGTAGTTTGTCACTACATCATCACCTGAGATAAGTTGTCTTTACATCATCCCCTGAGATAAATCTTTATTACATTATCAAGTCATGTAAGTCTTCATTCCATCATCACCTGAGGTAAGTTGTCATGATATCATCACCTGAGGTAAGCCGTCATGGCATCATCACCTGATTTAAGTTGTCATGGCATCATCACTTCAGGTAAGTCGTCATTGATCATCACCTGAGGTAAGTCCTCATGATATCCTCACCTGAGGTTAGTAGTCTTTACATCATCACCTGAGGCAATTTTCACTGCATCATCACCTGAAGTAAGTTGTCTTTACATCATCACCTGAGTTAAGACGTCATTACATTATCAACTGATGTAAGTCGTCATTCCATCATCACCTGCGGTAAGTCGTCATGACTTCATCGACTAAGGTAAGTCTTCAAGGCATCATCACCTGAGGTAAGTCGTCATGGCATCATCACCTGAGGTAAGTCGTCATTATTTCATCACCTGAGGTAAGTCGCCATGATATCATCACCTGATGTAAGTTGTCATTACATCATCACCTGAGGAGAATTGTCTTTACATCTTCACCTGGGGTAAGCCATCATCACCTCCTCACCTGAGGTAAGTCGTCTTTATATCATCAGCTGAGGTAAGTCGTCATTCCATCATCACCTGAGTAAGTCGTCATGGCATCATCACCTGTGGTAAGTTGTCTTTACATCATCACTTGAGGTAGGTTGTCACTACATCATCACCTGAGGCAAGTTGTCACGTCATTACATTATCAACTGATGTAAGTCGTCATTCCATCATCACCTGCGGTAAGTCGTCATGACTTCATCACCTAAGGTAAGTCTTCAAGGCATCATCACCTGAGGTAAGTCGTCATGGCATCATCACCTGAGGTAAGTCGTCATTATT
>JAUUDZ010419030.1:0-14484 GCA_032361705.1 Panulirus versicolor | reverse complement strand
ACTGAACCAGTACAGACAGCCTAAGAAAGCCACCGGGTGGATATGAACCAGTACAGACAGCATAAGAAAGCCGCGGTGGGGGAATGAACCGATACAGACTGCCTGGGAAAGCCACGGTGGGGGAATGAACCGGTGCAGACTGCCTAGGAAAGCCACAGTATGGGAATGAACCAGTACAGACTGCTTGCGAAAGCCACGGTGGAGAATGAACCACTAAAGATTGCCTGGTAAAGCCACGCTGGGGAATGAACCAGTACAACCTGCCTGGAAAAGCCAGAGTGTGGGAATGAAACAGTACAAATAGCCTAGAAAAGCCACGGTTGGGGAATGAAACAGTACAGATTGCCTGAAAAAGCCACGGTGGTGGAATGAACCAGTGAAACAGCCTGGGAAAGCCACATTGCGGGAATGAACCAGAACAGACTACTTGTGAAAGCCACAGTGGGGTAATGAACCAGTACAGACTGTCTGTGAAGACCACAGTGTGAAAATAAACCATTAGAGACTGCCTGGGAAAGCCACGGTGGAGGAATGAACCAGTACAGAATGCCTGGGAAAGCCACGATATGAAAATAAGCCAGTAGAGACTGCCTGGGAAAGCCGCGGTGGAGGAATGAACCAGTACAAATAGCATGGGAAAGCCACGGTGGGGAATGAACCAGTACAGACTGCCTGGGAAATCCACGGTGGGGGAATGAACAAGTGAAGAATGCCTGGAAAACCCACTGTGTGGGAATGAACCAGAGTAGAATGCTTGAGAAACCACGGTGTAGAATGAACCACTACAGACTGCCTTCAAAAGCCACGGTGTGGAATGAGCCAGTACAGACTGCCTGAGAAAGCCACGATAGGGGAATTAACCAATAGAGACTGCCTGGGAAAGTCATGGTGGGGGAATGAACCACACAGACTGCCTGGGAAAGCTACGGTGGGGGAATGAATCAGTACAAACAGACTGTGAAAGCCACAGTGTGGGAATGAACCAGTAGAGACTGTTTGGGAGAGCCAAGTTAGAGAATGAACCACTACAGACTTCCTGGAAAAGCGACGGTGAGGAAGGAACCAGTACAGACTAACTGGGAAAGCCACGGTGGGGAATAAACCTGTACATACTGCTTGGGAAAGCCACGGTGGTGGAATCAAGAAGTACAGACTGCCTGGGAAAGCCACGGTGGGGAATGAACTACTACATAATGCCTGTAAAAGCCACATTCTGGAAATGAACCAGTACAGACTAACCGGGAAAGCCAAAGTGGAGAATAAACTACTACAGACTGCCTGTAAAAGCCATATTGTGGGAATGAACCAGTAAAGACTGCATGGTGGGGGAATGAAGCAGTACAGGCTGCCTGGGAAAGCTACAGTGGCGGAATAAACCAGTACAGACAGCCTGAAAAACCCACAGTGTGGGAATGAACCAGTAGAGACTGCCTGGGTGAGCCAGGTTAGAGAATGAGCCACTACAGACTGCCTGGAAAAGCCACGGTGGGGGAATGAAGTACAGACTGCCGGGAAAAGCCAAGATGGGGAATGAACCACTACTGACTGCCTGGGAAAGCCAAGGTGGGGGTATGAACAGATACAGACTGCCTGGGAAAGCCACGTTGGGGAAATGAACCAGTACAGACTGCCTGTACAAGTACCAGTACAGACAGACTGGGAAAGCCACGGTTGGATATGAACTAGTACAGACACCCTGGGAAAGCCACAGTGTGGGAATGAACCAGTACAGACTGCCTGGGAAAGCCACTGTATAGAAGGAACCACTACGGACAACCCGGGAATGCCACGGTGTGGAATTGTCCAGTACAGACGGCATGGGAAAGACAAGGTAGAAGAATGAAACAATAGAGACTGCCTGGAAAAGCCACGGTGGGGGAATGAGCCAGTACAGACTGCCTGGGAAAGCCAACGTGTGAAAAGGAACCAGTCCAGACAACCTGGAAAAACCACGTGGAGAAAGAACTAGTAAAGACAGCCTAGGAAAACCACAGTGTGGGAATGAACCAGTACAGACTGCCTGGGAAAACCGCGTTGGAAAAAGACCACCTACAGACTGCTTGGGAAAGCCACGGTGAGAGAATTAACAGGTACAGACAACCGGGGAAAGCCAGGTGAGGAATGAGCAAGTACAGACAGCCTACGAAATCAACAGTGTGGGAATGAACCAGAACAGACTGCCTAAGAAAACCACGGTGGGGGAATGATCCATTACAGACTGCCTGGGGAAGTCACGGTGGGAAAATGAACAAGTAAAAACAGCCTGGGAAAGCCATGGAGGGGAATGAACTAGTTTAGACAGCCACAGTGTCTAGAAAATGAACCACTACAGCCTGGGAAAGCTAGGGTGAGGAATGACCAGTACACAGCCTAGGAAACCAACAGTATGGGAATGAACAAGAACAAACTGCCTGGGAAAGCCACGGTGGGGGGAATGAACGAGTACAGACTGCCTGGGAAAGCCATAGTGGGGAAATGAACTAGAACAGACTGCCTGGGAAAGCCATAGTGGGGAAATGAACCGGTACAGACAGCCTAGGAAAGCTATATTTTGAGAATCAGGCAGTAGAGACTGCCTGGGAAAGCCATGGTGGAGAATAAACCACTACAGAATGCGTGAAAAAACCACGGTGGGGAAATGAACCAGTACAGACACCCTGGGAAAGCAACGGTGGGGAAATGAACTGGTACAGACAGCCTGGGAGAACTACGGTTGGATATGAACTAGTACAGACACCCTGGGAAAGCCACAGTGTGGGAATGAACCAGTGCAGACCGCCTGGGAAAGCCACTGTATAGAATGAACTACTACGGACAACCCGGAAAAGTCACGTTGGGAAATTGCCCAGTACAGACAGCCTGGGAAAGACAAGGTGGAAGAATGAAACAGTACAGACTGCCTGGGAAAGCCACAGTGGGGGAATGAACCACTAGAGACTGCCTGGGAAAGCCAACATGTGAGAATCAACCAGTTCAGACTATCTGGGAAAGCCACGGTGGAGAATGAACTAGTACAGACAGCCTAGGAAAACCAGTGTGGGAATGAACCAGAAAAGACTGCCTGGGAAAGTCGGGTTGGAAAATGACACACTACAGACTGCCTAGAAAAGCTACGGTGTGGAATGAACCGGTACATACTGCTTGGGAAAGCCATGGTGGGGAAATGAAACGGTACAGACTGCTTTAGAAAGCCACGGTGGGTGAGTGAACCAGTACAGACAGCCTAAGAAAGCCACAGTGTGGGAAGGAACTAGCATAGACAGCATAAGATAGTTACGGTGCGAGAATGAGCCAGTACAGATTGCTTGGAAAAGCCAAGGTCGGGAATGAACCATTGCAGATAGCTTAGGATAGCTACAGTGTGGGAATGAACCAGTACAGACTGCCTGGGAAAGCCAGGGTGGAGAACGAACCATTACAATCTACCTGGAAAAGCCACGGTGGGGAATGAACCAGTACAGACTGCCTGGGAAAGCCTCGGTGGGGGAATGAACCAGTACAGATTGCCTGGGAAAAGTCACGGTGGGGAATGAACCGGTACAGACAGCCTGGGAAAGCCAAGGAAAGGATTGACCCAGTAAAGACGGCCTAGGAAAGCCACAATGTGGGAATGAACCAGAACAGACTGCCTGAGAAAGCAATGGTGTGGGAATGAACCCATACAGACTGCCTGGGGAAGTCACGGTGGGGGAATGAACCAGTAAAAACAGCTTGGGAAAGCCAAGGAGGAGAATGAACCAGTACAAACAGCCTAGAAAATCTAGGATAGAGAATGAACCGAAACAGACTGCCTGCAAAAGAAACGATGGGGAATGAACCAATACAAACTGCCTGGGAAAGCCACGGTGGGGGAATCAATCTGTAAAGACTGCCTGAGAAAGCCACGGTGGGGGAAAGAACCAGTACAGACTGCCTGGGAAAGCCACAGTGTGGGAATGAACAAGTTCAGACAGCCTGCGAAAACCACGGTGAGGAAATGAACCAGTACGGACACCCTACGAAAGCCACTGTGAGGGAATGAACCAGTACAGACAGCCTGGAAAAGCCATGGTTGGAAATGAACCAGTACAGACAGCCTGGAAAAGCCATTGTTGGAAATGAACAAGTACAGACAGCCTGGGAAAGCCCCTTGTGGGAATGTACCAGTAAAAACTGCCTGGGAAAGCTACTGTGGAGATTGAACCACTACAGACAGCCTGGAAAAGCCACGGTGGGGATTGACCGAGTACAGACTGCCTGGAAAAGCCACGGTGGGGAATGAATTATCACAGACTGCCTATGAAAGCCACGGTGGGTGAATGAACCAGTGAATGACTGTCTGGGAGAGTCACGGTGAGGAATGAACTAGCACAGACATATTGAGAAAGCTAAGGTGAGGAAATGAACCAGTAAGGACTGTCTGGGAAAGCCATGGTGGAGAATGAACCACTACAGACTGCATGAAAAAGCTAAGGTGGGGAAATGAACCAGTACAGACACCCTGGAAAAGCCACGGCGGGGAAATGAACCAGTACAGACACCCTGGGAAAGCCACTGTAAGGGAATGAACCAGCACAGACAGCCTGGGAAAGCCATGGTTGGAAATAAAGAAGTACTGACAGTCTTGGAAAGCTACAGTGTGGGAATGAACTAGTACAGACTGCCTGGGAAAGCCACTGTGGAGAATGAACCACTAGAGACAGCCTGGAAAAGCCAGGGTGGGGATTGACAGAGTGCAGACTACATGGAAAAGCCTAGGTGAGGGAATGAACCAATACAAACTGCCTGGGAAAGCTAGGGTGGGGAATGAAGCAGTACAGACTGCCTGGTAAAGCCACGATGGGGGACTAAACCGGTACAGACTGCCTGGGAAAGCTACGGTGGGGTAAAGAACCAGTAGAGACTGCCTGGGAAAGCCACAGTGGGGGATGGAACCAGTACAGACAGCCTGGAAAAGCCACAGTGTGGGAATCAACCAGTACAGACAGCCTGGGAAACCCATGGTGGGGAATGAACCACTACAGACTGCTTGGAAAAGCCACGGTGAGGGAGTTAACCAGTACAGACACCCTGGGAAAGCTACGGTTGGGGAATGAACCAGTACAGACTGCCTGGAAAAGCCACGGTGGGGGAATAAACAAGTGCAGACTGCCTGGTAAAGCCACAGTGTGGGAATAAACCAGTACAGATTGCCTAGAAAAGCCAGGGTGGGGGAATGAATCATTAAAGACTGCCTGGGAAAGCCACGGTGGGGAAATGAATCAGTACAGACTGCCTGAAAAAGCCACGGTGGGGAATAAACCAGTACAGACTGCCTGGTAAAGCCACGGTGGGAAATGAACCACTAAAGACAGCCTAAGAAAGCGACGGTGGGGGAAGGATAAAGTACAGACTGCTTGTGAAAGCCACAGTGGGGGAATGAACCACTACAAAGAGCCTGGGAAATCCGCAGTGTGGGAATGAACCAGTACAGGATGCCTGTGAAAGCCACGTTGGAGAATGAACCACTACAGACTACCTGGAAAATCCACAGTGGGGAATGAACCGTTACAGACTGCTTGGGAAAGCCACGGTGGAGAATGAAATACTACAGACTGCCTTCAAAAACCACGGTGGGGAATGAGCCAGTACAGATTGCCTGTGAAAGACTCGGTGGGGGAATGAACCAGTGTAGCCTTCCTGGGAAAAATCACGGTGGGGGAATGAATCGGCACAGACAGCATGGGATAGCCAGGGTGAGGAATAACCCAGTACAGACAGCCTAGAAAAGCCTCGGTGTGGGAATGACCCAGAACAGACTGTCTGGGAAAGCCACGGTGGGGGAATGAACCAGTACAGACTGCCTGAGATGTCATGATGGGGAAATGAACCAGTAAAAAAAAGCCTGGGAAAGCCAAGGAGGGGAATGAACCACTACAGACAGCCTAGAAAAGCTACGGTAGAGAATGAACCATTACACGCTGCCTGCAAAAGCGACGGTGGGGAATGAACCATTACAGATTGCCTGGGAAAGCCACGGTGGGGGAGTGAACCAGTACAGACTGCCTGAGAAAGCCACGGTTGGGGGAAAGAACCAGTACAGACTGCCTGAAAAAGCCACAATGGGGGAATGAAGCAGTACAGACAGCATTGGAAAGCCACAGTGTAGGAATGACCAGGTACAGACTGCCTGGGAAAGCCACGATGGAGAATGAACCACGACAGACTACCTGAAAAAGCCACGTTGGGGGAATGAACCAGTACAGACACCCTGGGAAAGCCACAGTGGGAGAATGAACCAGTACAGACTACTGCTTGGAAAAGCCATGGTGGGGAAATGAACCAGTACAGAATGCCTTGGAAAGCAACGGTGGGGGAATGAACCAGTAGAGACGGCCTGTGAAAGCCACGGTTGGGGTAAAGAACCAGTACAGACTGTCTGGGAAAGCCACGGTGGGGGAATGAACCAGTACAGACTGCCTGGGAAAGCCACGGTTGGGGTAAAGAAAGAGTACAAACTGCCTGGGAAAGCCACAGTGGGAGAATGAAGCAGTACAGACAGCATGGGAAAGCCACAGTGTGGGAATGAGCCAGTACAGACTGCCTGGGAAAGCCACGGTGGAGAATGAACCAGTACAGACACCCTGGGAGAGCCACGGTGGGGGAATGAACCAGTACAGACTGCCTGGAAAAGCCACAGTGTGAGAATGAAGCAGTGTAGACAGCCAAAGAAAGCTACAGTGGGGGAATGAACCAGTACAGATTGCTTGGGAAAGCCAAGGTGGGGAATAAACCAGTGCAGACATCCTGGGAAAGCCAGGAACGAGGAACAAACCAGTACCGAGTGCCTGGGAAAGCCACGGTCGGGGAATGAACCAGTATAGACTGCCTGGGAAAGCCACGGTGGGAAAATGAATCAGCACAGACTGAATAAAAAAGCCTCGGTTGGGGATAAACCGGTACAGACTACCTGGGAAAGCCACGGTGGGGGAATGAACCAATACAGTCTGCCTGGGAAAGTCACAGTGGGGGAATAAACCTGTACAGACAGCCTGGGAAAGCGAAGTTGGGGAATGAACCAGTATAGAAAGCCTATGAAAGCTACGGTGGGTGAATGAAAAAGTACAGACTACCTGGGAAACCCACGGTAACGGAATGAACCAGTGCAGAGTGCCTAGGAAAGCAACAGTGTGGGAACGAACCAGTATAGGTTGTCTGGGAAAGCCACAGAGGAGAATGAACCACTATAGACTACCTGCAAAAGCCATGGTGGGGAATGAACCTGTATAGACTGCCTGCAAAAGCCAGGGTCGGGGAATCAACCAATACAGATTTCCTGAGAAAGCCACGGAGGAGAATGAACCAGTACAGACAGCCTAGGAAAGCTACGGTGGAGAATGAGCCACTCCAGACTGCCTGTAAAAGTCAAAGTGGAGAATGAACCAGTACAGGCTGCCTGGGAAAGCCACGGTGGGGGGAATGAACCAGTACAGACTGCCTGGGAAAGCCACGGTGGGGGAAAGAACTAGTACAGACTGCCTGGGATAGCTACAGTGGGGGAATGAACCAGTAAAGACAGCCTCGGAAAGCCTCATTGTGGGAATCAACAAGTACAGACTGCCTGGGAAAACCACGGTGGAGAATGAACTACTACAGACTTCCTGGAAAAGCCATGGTGGGGGAATGAACCAGTACAGACACACTGGGAAAGCCAGAGTGGGGGGAAAGAACAAGTAGGGACTGCCTGGGAAAGCCACGGTAGGGGAATCAACCAGTATAGACTACCTGGAAAAGCCACGGTTGGAAATGAACTAGTCCAGACAGCATGGGAAAGCCACAGGGTGGGAATGAACCAGTACATACTGCCTGGGAAAGCCACTATGGAAAATGAACCCCTTGAGACTAACTGGAAAAGCGCGGTCGGGAATTACCTAGTAAAGACTACCTGGGAAAGCCACGGTGGGGAAATGAACCAGTACAGACTGCCAGGGAAAGCCACGGTGGGGAAATGAACCAGTAAAGTCTGCCTGGGAAAGCCAGCATATGGGAATGAATCAGTCCAGACTTCCTAGGAAAGCCGCGGTGGTGAATGAACTAGTGCAGACAACCTGGGAAAGCCACAGTTTGGGAATGGACCAGTACAGACTACCAGGGAAAACCGCGGTGGAGAATGAACTACTACAGACTGCCTGGAAAAACTACGGTGAGGAGGGAACCAGTACAGACTGCTTGGGAAAGCCACGGTCGGGAAATGAACTAGTATAGACTGTTTGGGAAAGCCATAGTGGGGGATTGAAACAATAGAGACAGCCTGGGAAAGCCACAGTGTGGGAATGAACCATTATAGACAGCCTAGGAAAGCTACAGTGGGGAAATGAACCCGTACAGATTACCTGTTAAAGCCAAGGTGGGGGATTGAACAAGTGCAGACAGCCTGGAAAGCCACAAGATGGGAATGAACCAGCTCAGACTGCTTGGGAAAGCCAAGATGGGAAATGAACCACTACAGACAGCCTAGGAAAGCGACGTTGGGGGAATGAACCGTTACAGACTGCTTGGAAACGCCTCGTTGGAGGAAAGAACCTGTACACAGAGCGTAGAAAAGCGACAATATGGGAATGAACCAGTACAGACTGCCTGGGAAAGCCACGTTTGAGAATGAATCAGTACAGATTGCACGGAATAGCCACGGTGTTCAATCAACTAGTACAGCACTGCCTGGGAAAGCCACGGTGGGGGAATGAACCAATACAGACTGCCTGGGAGAGTCAGGGTGGGGAATGACCCAGTACAGACAGCCTGGGAAAGCCATGGTGAGGAATGAACCAGTACAAACAGCCTAGTAAAGCCATGATGGGGGAATGAACCAGTACAGACTTCCAGGGAAACCCACTGTGGGGGAATGAACCAGTACAGACTGCCTGGGAAAGTCACGTTGGGGGAATAAACCAGTACAGACAGCCTGGGAAAGCCACGTTGGGTAATGAACCAGTACAGCCAGTCTACGAAGCCACGGTGGAGAATGAACCAATACAGACTGCCTGCAAAAGCGACGGTGTGGAATGAACCAGTACACACTGCCTGGGAAAGCTACGATGGTGGAATGAACCAGTACAGACTGACTGGGGAAGCGACGGTAAGGAATGAACCAGTACAGACAGCCTTGGAAAGCCACGTTGGGAAAAGGAACATTACAGACAGCCTATGAAAGCCAGAGTGTGGGAATGAACCAGTACAGACTGCGTGTGAAAGCCACGTTGGAGAATGAACTAGTACAGACAGCCTGAAAAAGCCACAGTGTAGGAATGGACCAGTACAGACAACCTGGAAAAGCCACGATAGGGCAATGAAACAGTACAGACTACTTGGGAAAGCCACGGTGGGGGATTAAACAAGTACAGACTTCCTGGGAAAGCCACGGTGGAGGAATGAACCAATACAAACTGCCTGGAAAGCCAAGGTGGAGAATGTACTAGTACAGACAGCTTGAGAAATCCATAGTGAGGAATGGAACCAGTACATACTGCCTAGGAAAGCGATGATGGAGAATTAACCGCTACAGACTGCCTGCAAAAGCTCCAATGGGGAATGAACCAGTACAGACAGCCTGGGAAAGCCACGGTGGGAGAATGAACCAGTACACACTGCCTGGGAAAGCCACAGTGGGGGATTGAACCAGTACAGACTGCTTGGGAAAGCCACAGTGGGGAAATGAACCAGTGCAGATTGCCTGAAACCCTCGGTGGGGGAATATACCAGTACAGACTGCCTGGGAAAGCCACGGTGGGAAATGAACCACTAGAGACAGCCTAGGAAAGCGACGGTCGGGAATGAACAAATACAGACTGCCTGGGAAAGACATGGTGGGGGAATGAATCACTACAGAAAACCTGGGAAAGCCACAGTTTGGGAATTAACCAATATAGGCTTCCTGGGAAAGCCAATGTGGAGAATGAACCATCACAAACTACCTGTAAATCCGCAGTGGGGATTCAACAGGTACAGACTACCTGGGAAAGCAACGGTGGAGAATGAACCAGTACACACTGCCTTGAAAAGCCACGGTGAGGAAATGAACCAGTTCAAACTGCCTGGGAAAGCCAACATGTGGGAATGAATCATTCCAGACTACCTAGGAAAGCCGCGGTGTTGAATGTACTAGTACAGACAGCCTGGGAATGTTACAGTTTGGGAATGAACCAGTACAGACTCCCAGAAGAAGCCGCGGTGGACAATGAACTACTACAGACTCCCTGGAAAAACTACGGTGGGGGATAAACCAGTACAGACTGCTTGGGAAAGTCACGGTCGGGAAATGAACCGGTACAGACTGCTTGGCAAAGCCATGGTGGGGGAATGAACCAGTAGAGACAGCCTGGGAAAGCCACAGTGTGAGAATGAACCATTATAGACAGCCTAGGAAGGCTACAGTGGGGGAATGAACTAGTACAGATTACCTGGGAAAGCCAAGGTGGGGGAATGAACCGGTGCAGACAGTCTAGGAAAGCCACGAATTGGGAATGAACCAGGTCAGACTGCCTGGGAAAACCACGGTGGGAAATGAACCACTACAGACAATCTAGGAAAGCGACGATGGGGGAATGAATCATTACAGGCTGCTTGGAAAAGCCATGGTGGGCGAAAAAAACCAGTAGAGAATGCCTGGGAAAGCCACGGTTACGATTGAACCACTACAGACTGCATGGAATACCTACTGTGGGGAATTAACTAGTACAAACTACCTGGGAAAGCCAGGATGGGGGAATGGACCAATACAAACTGCCAGGGAAAGTCACGGTGGGGGAATGAGCCAGTACAGAAAGCCTGGGAAAGCCATGGTGGAGAATGAACCACTACAGACTGCATGCCAAAGTCACGGGGTCGAATGAATGAGTACAGACTGCCTGGGAAAGTCACGGTGGGGGAATGAACCAGTACAGACTGACTGGGAAAGCCACGGTGAGGAATGAACCTGTACAGACAGCCTGGAAAAGCCATGGTGGGGGAATGAACAGTACAGACAGCCTAGGAAAGCCAGAGTGTGGGAATGAACCAGTAAAGACTGCCTGTGAAAGCCAAGGTGGAGAATGAACTAGTACAGTCAACCTGAAAAAGCCAGAGTGGGGGAATGAACCAGTACAGACAACCTGGAAAAGCCACGGTGGGGAAATGATCAGCACAGACTGCCTGGGAAAACCACAGTGGGGGATTAAACCAAAACAGACTGCTTAGGAAAGCCACGGTGGGGGAATAAACTATTACGACTGCTTGGAAAGACACGGTGGGGAGTGTACTAGTACAGACAGCCTGAGAAAGTCACAATATGGGAATGAACCAGTACAGGGTGCCTGGGAAAGCCAGGGTGGAGAATGAACCGTTACAGACTGCCTGCAAAAGCCACGGTGGGGAATGAACCAGTACAACAGCCTGGGAAAGCCACGGTGGGGGAATGAACCAATACAGACTGCCTGGGAAAGCAACGGTGGGGGAATGAACCAGTACAGACTCCCTGGGAAAGCAACGGTGAGGGAATGAACCAGTACAGACTGCCTGGGAAAGCAACGGTGAGGGAATAAACCAGTACAGACTGCCTGGGAAAGCCACGGTAGGGAAGTGAACCAGTACAGACTACGTGAAAAAGCAACGGTGGGGGAAAAACAGCACAGACTGCCTTGGAAAGCCACGGTGGAAAATGAACCACAACAGACAGCCTAGGAAAGCGACGGTGGAGGAATGAGCAAATACAGACTGCCTGGGAAAGCCATGGGGGGGGGGGAATGAACCATTACAGAGCCTGTGAAAGCCACAGTTTGGGAATTAAGCGGTACAGAATTCCTGGGAAAGCCACGGTCGAGAATGAACCATTACAGACTACCTGGACAATCCACAGTGGGGAATGAACCGGTACAGACTGCCTGGGAAAGCCAGGGTGGAGAATGAACTAACACAAACTGCCTGGAAAAGCCACGATGGGGAACGAACCAGTTAATGCTGCCTGGGAAAGCTACGGTTGAGGAATCAACCAATGCAGACTGCCTGGGAAAAATCATGGTGGGGGAATGAACCAATACAGACTTCCTGGGAAAGCCAAAGTGGGGAAATGAACCAATAAAGACTGTCCGGGAAAGTCTAGTTGGGGAATTGAACCAGTAGAGACAGCCTGGGAAAGCCACGTTGGGGAATGAACCAGTACAGACAGCCTAGGAAAGCCACGGTGGAGAATGAACCACTACAGACTGCCTGCAAAAGCCACGGTGTGGAATGAACCAGTACATACTTCCTGGGAAAGCCACGGTGGGGGAATGAACCAGTACAGACTGACTGGAAAAACCACGGTGGGGAAAGAACCAGTACAGACAGCCTGGGAAAGCTACGGTGGGGGACTGAACCAGTACAGACAACCTGGGAAAGCCAGAGTGTGGGAATGAACCAGTAAAGACTGTGTGTGAAGGCCAAGGTGGAGAATAAACTAGTAAAGACAGCCTGAGAAAGCCACTGTGTGGGAATGAACCGGTACAGACAACCTGGAAAAGCTACGGTGGGGGAGTGAACCAATAAAGACTGCCTGGGAAAGCCACGGTGGGGGATTAAACCAGTGCAGACTGCCTGGGAAAGCCATGGTGAGGGAATGATCCAGTACAAACTGCCTGGAAAGCCACGGTGGGGACTGTACTAGTACAGAGAGCATGAGAGAGCCACAGTGTGGGAATGAACAATACGGTCTGCCTGCAAAAGCCACGGCGGGGAATGAACCAGTACACACTGCCTGAAAAGCCACGGTGGGGGAATGAACCAGTACAGACTGCCTGGGAAAGCCACAGTGTGGGAATGAACCAATACAGACTGCCTGGGAAAGCCACAGTTGGGAAATGAACCAGCACAGACTGCCTGAAAAAGCCACGGTGGGGGAATAAACCGGTACAGACTGCCTGGGAAAGGCACGGTGAGAAATGAACCACAACAGACAGCCTAGGAAAGCGACGGTGGGGGAATGAACAAATACAGACTGCCTGGGATAGCCATAGTGGGGGAAGGAACTACTACATACAGTCTGGAAAATCCACAGTTTGAAAATTAACGTGCACAGACTTCCTGGGAATGCCATGGTGGAGAATGAACCACTACAGACTGTGTGGACAATCCACAGTGGAGAATGAACCGGTACAGACTGCCTGGGAAAGCTACGTTGGAAAATGAACCAGTATAAACTGCCTGGAAAAGCCATGGTGGGGAATGAACCAGTAAAGACTTCCTGGGAAAGCTACGGTGGTGGAATGAACGAGTAGAGACTGCCTGGGAAAAATCACAGATTTGTAAGGAACCGGTACAGACAGACTATGAAAGCCACGGTGAGAAATGGCCCAGTACAGACCGCCAAGGAAAGTCACGGTGTGGGAATGAACCAGAACAGACTGGCTGATAAAGCAACAATGGGGAAATGAACCAGTACAGACTGTCTGGGAGAGTCACGGAGGAGAATGAAGCAGTGCAAACGGCCTGGGAAAGCCACGGAGCTGAATAAACCATTACAGATAGCCTAGGAAAGCTACGATGGAAAATGAACCACTACATACTGCCTGGAAAAGCCACGATGAAAAATGCACCATTACAGACTGCCTGAAAGCCACGTGCAGGGGGGGGGATGAACCAGAACACACTGCCTGGGAAAACCACTATGGGGTAAAGAACCAGTTAAGACTGCCTGGGAAAGCCACAGTGGGGGAATGAACCGGTACAGACAGCCTGGAAAAGACAGTGTGGTAATGATCCAATACAGACTACCTGGGAAAGCCACGGTAGACAATGAACCACTGCAGACTGCCTAAAAAAGCCACGATGTGGCAATGAACCAGTACAAACACCCTGGGAAAGCCACGGTGGGGGAATGAACCAATAGAGACTGCTTAGGAAAACCACAGTGTGGGAATGAACCAGTACAGACTGTCTGGGAAAGTCAAGTTGGGGGACTGAAACAGTACAGACAGCCTGAGAAAGCCACGTTGGGGAATGAACCAGTACAGACAGCCTAGGAAAGCCACGGTGGAAAATGAACCACTACAGACTGCCTGCAAAAACCATGATGTGGAATGAACCAGTACAGACTGCCTGGGAAAGCCACGGTGGGGAAATGAACCGGCACAGTGTGACTGGGAAAGCCAAGGTGGAGAATGAACTAGTACAGACAGCCTGAGAAAGCCAAGGTGGAGAATGAACTAGTACAGACAACCTGAGAAAGCCAAAGTCTGGGAATGAAGCAGTGTAGACAACCTGGAAAAGCTACGGTGACGGAATGAACCAGTAAAGACTGCCTGCAAAAGCCACGATGTTGAATGAACCAGTACAGACATCCTAATAAAGCCATGGTGGGGGAATGAACCAGTGCAGACAGCCAGTGAAAGCCACGGTGTGGGAATGAACCAGTACAGACTGCCTGGGAAAGCCATGGGTGGGAATTGAACAAGTACAGGCTGCCTGGGAAGACACGGTGGGGAAATGAACCAGCACAGACTGCCTGAAAAAGCCACT
>JAUUDZ010419020.1:0-14485 GCA_032361705.1 Panulirus versicolor | reverse complement strand
ATGAGTGGTGTGACCCTCCAACAAGGAACTTGACAAGGACACTATATGAGCGGTGTTTCGGGTTCAATTTCAACATTAGGAATAGGTTTACACCTACGTGACAAGTAGTATTCATTTTGCCGTTTTGTGATAGGTTTATGTACGTAAGTAAAAACAGACAACACCACCAATAACCGAATGGGCAGAGCAACGGTAGTGCACATGTTTACATGAACCATCTCACTCATACAGATTCCTTCCTGGTAGAAAGGACTATGGACAAAACCTGACACGGTCTGGTGGCGGAACAATCAAGAAACTGGATTTTAGAAGTGCGTCTTTCCCATACTGTAATTTACAGTGAATAGATAAATTTTACACACACACACACACACACACACACACACACACATGAGACGGAGCAGGTGTAAAATCATCTATCCGTAAAACATAAACACCCCACAAGAATCACATGAAAAAAAGGAGAGTTGCATACACTTACAATAAGACCGAGAAAATAGAAAAGCCTTCTTACTACGTGTCTGAAAAAATTCGTTCCGACTAAGTGTAAAGTAATGAGGAAAACACTGTGAAAGCAGGCTTTAGTATGAATGTTATCTAGGAGGAAATAAAGTGCAGGAATCTGCGAGTGAGTGAATGGCAGTTGACATCGTCCCAACCATATCGCTAGTCTCACATCAGGGGAAGAGCAAAGGAGGCAAATTGTCAGCTGGCAAGTACTAGAAGAGCATTCCAATATACGAGTGAGGAAATATTCAGCAAGTAGTTCACATCCTACTTGACTTTAAAGCTAGACTTTGCTTCGTTGCTTTAGTCACCGCACGTAAAGAAGCTGGAGGCACTAATAAAAAGGGTTCCCAAGAGGAAAACAAAGATGGTAATTGAATGAAGAAAGCAGAGTTAGACGAAGAGACCAGAGGCCTTAAATAGGCACACAGCGGAAAAGAGTTTAGTGAGGGATGACCCGATTAAATCCATGACTTTTCTTTTTAAACCAAATCGATGACGTATACAGTGAACATTTCTTCAAAAGATGTAAGGATCGAACAACCAAGGGTCAAAACATAAAGCAAGAAGCTTCCCGACATACACAGGTGGCCCACTCCCAGACACAAGACCTGCGGCAGCTTAGTTCCTAACACACGTCGCTGGCTGACTTTCTAAGTCAAGACGGCAAGTCACTGCTTGCCACACGTCGGTGGCTCGGTACGTCTCATGTCAGTGGCTCAAACCCTGACATCCTACTGTGACTCACTCCGTGACAAACGTCGACGACTAACAACATGGAGCAGAACAAATGTTAATTCCCCGACATATGAGAGTAGCTCACTTCCTCATATACATCCACTGATCTTTCCTTGTAACATTAAAGGGAATCACTTTCAACCACAAAGACGGCTCACTTCGTGACACACATCTGTCACCTGTTGGCAGTTTGTAAGCGATCTACCTCCAGGTAAAGGACGGCAGCTCATCCCCTAACACCCTACGATTACTAAGAAAATTAAGCGATCCACCTCCTGACCAACGATAGCAGCTTCTTCCCTTAAAACAACAGCGGTTCATTCATTCTATGGTGCAAAATGAAAGGTCACTCGTTAACACACAATGTCAGACCACTCCTTAACACATCAAAGCGGTTCACTCTTACGCTGATACACTGTGAAACCATGTTGGACCACTCTCGACACACGTCGGACGGTCATTTTTTGAAACACAAAAACGGCAAGCTTCCTGAAACTATAAATGCTTCACTCCTTAACTTACTGCTTGACAAACGACGGTAGCTCTGCCAACCACACGCAACAATAACTCAACCTCTGATGCACCACGGATTCTCACTCCGTAGCACAAAATATCAGCTCACTTCATACACTACAGCAGCTCACTCCTCTGCACAAGACGACACCTCATTCTCAAGTACATGACGGTTGCTCATTCTGTGATACAAGTCTCTACACAGACTCCATATAGATACACAGACCAGCAAAGACCCAAGGTCCAAGCCAGGTGTCCAGCCTTAACGTTAAGAAAAAAATAAGTAAGTAGCAGAAGAAAAAGGATAGCAAAGCAAAGGCTTTCTCCCCACCCTCCACCAACACGACGGACGGAAGACAGGTAGAACAGATACCTTGCAGGATTGATAAGCATGAAGGGAATTTTCATAAGAGAGTCATAAGGTAGACTGAACATGAATATATCATGCATCCCATCACCAACGACATGCATCTCTCCACTGTTTGTTATAAAGACAATACTAAGGATAAACTTGAGCTCCGGCCTCTCGACTTCCCGTGCCTATATTAATCCAGATGTTGAAGAATGACAGTCGTTTTTAATTACTCTCTCAAAGCAGGTGACATGGGTTAATCAATGTTGGTATGATACCGCAACATGGCCAGGGAGAGATCAGTGGTAGAGAAGCTAACATGTTATACCACTGCGTTATGATGACTGATTAAATGAATGATTCAACACCGGAGAGTTAACAAGTGATGATTATGTCTAATTTTGAAATTATTAAGGGTGTTACTCTGAACAACATTTTCTGGGAGCTTAATCTATGGATCAATAATCTCTTTGGTAAAAAAAAAAAAAAAAAAGATAATATTTCGTACAGTCCAGATTAACTCGGTGACCTCCAAGTTTCAAACCGTTTTCTTTCGTCGGTAATACTGGCGCTACTGCAAAGAAATGTTCACTATCGACGTTATTGAATCCTTGAAGTATTTCAAAGCATTCAATCAATTTGCCCCGGAGGCGCCTCTTGCTTAGGGAGAACATCTTGAATTCTCGTAGTCTCTACTCATAAGGCTCGTTACGCAGGGAGGGAATCAATTTAGTTGCTCTTCGCTGCACTGCTTCCAAGTTATGCACTGCATATTCGCGGTGTGATCTAACTACACTTAGGTATAGAGGCAATGCTACATCTTCGATTTTGTTCGTAAAATTTCTGTTTATAAATCTTATATTCCTATTTGCTTTCTTGGCAGCTTAATTACAATGGAGGTAAGTTAATGGAGACAGTGACCACTAGATCTCTCAACTATGGGTGTCCTTTATCTTGTGGTTTAGGTTTCCCACTTGTAACAGGCGACATGTACTGGCGTTAAATGGCATTTGCCATTTACTAGACCATTCAACGATCTTAACGAGATCCTCCTGTAATCTTAGCCTAATCTTCTTAATATGACATTGTCGATCTTCTGTCATCTGCAAATTTGGAGACTTAGAATATTTAGTCCTACTTCAATATCGTCAACATGAATGCTGAAAACTATAGGCCCAAGTACGAATCCCTGGGGGACCCCACCGGTAACGGGTGACCATGGTGATAATTCCCCAGTCATTACGACTCTGTTTCCTATCACGTAACCAGATTTCTATCAAATTTCCTACGCAACCAGTTATCCCCAGGCCAGGACTTTGCGCATCAACTGAACGTGGGAGGAACTTTGTCGAATGCATTCTGGAAATCCAGAATTATCATATCTATTGTATGTGTCTTGTCGTGGGTATTCAATAATGTATGATAAAATTCAAGGGGTTTGTAAAGCATAATCTGCGTCTTCTAAAGCCATGCAGTGTATCAATGATCGTATTAATGATCAAGCTGTGTTGCTCCAGATAGGTTATAATTCATTCTCTAATAATCCACTCCCTCATAATCCACTCCAGCAGCTTAAAATAATTGATGTGAGGCTAACAGGACGGTAATCACCAGGCAACTTGCGGCTTCCATTTTGGTATATAGGGGTGACGTCCGCCTGTCTCATCCTGCGGGACTATTCCAGCCTAGAACGACTTACTGAAGACATAGGTTAACGGTTCGGCTATTCGTGTTTAACGTTTTTAATTACTCATGGATCGAAACGATTAGGACTTGGGCTTCTACTAGTATTCAACTTATCTATTTGTGTTAGTATTTCTCCAACTGTGACGGTAAATTTTCGTATCGTGTGAATGCTATGTATCAGCCTCAAAAATTCGTGTCGTTGTTTGCTAGCGTAAAACCAGAGCTGGAAAACTTGTTCAGGGTTGTTGCTATACTTTTATCGTCCACAATGGGTTCCCCATCCTCATTCACTAAAGGTCCAATTCCTCTCCCCTCACATACGGCATTCCCTGTCAAAACACGCATGTCGGTGACTTACCAACTGACTCAGTACGGAAGTTCGATCCGAAACAAACGAGAGTAACACTTCCTCACACACACCAGCGCCTCATCCGGTGACACACGGAAACATGTCGTCGACTCAACCTGATAAACTACGAATGCTCATTAGCTAATTCGTGACAATGCCTTGATCCTGATGTATCTGGACAGACCACTACTGTTTACTCCCTGACACAGCACAGCAAACTACTCCCTGACACATTATAGCAAATCACTCCCTATCATTGTACAGCGACTCATTCCCTAATATACACCATGGCTCACTCCCTGACGCTAAAAAGCGCACTTCATGATACTATAAACATGTCACTCCCTGAAAAACATTTGTGGTTCACTTCTTGATAAACAACGGCAACTCTCTCTCACCGACACACAAGCAAGACTCGTCCACTGACGCAAAACTACGGCTCAGTCTATAGCACACACATCGGCTCACTACAGTACACACCACAGCAGCTCACTCCCCAACACCACGGAAAATCGCTCCCAGTTATACGTGAGTGGCTCATTCGCTATCACAAAACGGACACGGTCCCTGACACACGTCATTGAGCTAAAATCTTGTAAGTGTTGGTGGCCCAATCCTTGTTAAAAAAAAAAACGGCATTACTCATTACCTAACATAAGAAAGCTGTTTAATTCCTACCAAACCTGGGTGGCTCGCTCACTGACAAAAGACAGCATCTCTATCTAGCACATGTGGGTAGCTCGTTCCCTATAAGTAGACGACCGGTCACTACCTAATACAAGTCGTTGGCTTACTATCACACAGCGCCAGTTTCCTGTCTGAAACACTACACACAGCACTCCGTGATGAAAATCAGGAGTTCACTCTCTGACACAAGGGAGACCCACACCTTGACAAAGTCGACTGCTTATGCCCTACCTCTTGACGGTGACTTGTACCCTAAAACACCTTGACACACGACTGTGGTTCTGTCCCTGACACTCTACAGCGGACCACTCCCTGATTCATAACATAAACCCCTCCCTGAAAAAAAAACACCCGTTATTACCTGACATGGTGGTTCACTACCTGATACAAGAAGGAGGCTCGATCCAAAACACAACGGCGCCACACTCCCTGACACACATCGACGTCTCATACAGTGACACAAGACTGTAGCTTTCTCTAAAACATGTCGGCGAGTCACTCCCTAAAAAAAAAAATCGACAGTTCACTTCCTAACTCGCGCCGGTGCCTTAATCCCTAGAAACCCGGACAAAAAACTTCGGCTGAGAGAGTACAGCGGACCACTCCCTCATACACAACAGCGAATCCCTCCCTATCATAATACAGGGACTCACTCCCTTATACACACTATGGTTCACTACCTGACGCACAAAGATGGCACACTTCCTGAAACTATGAACGCCACACTCCCTGATAAACTTTGATAGTGACTGACCAACGACGACAGATGTCTCGCTAACACAAAACCGCGGTTCAACCTTTGAAACAAAAGAAGGCTCACTACGGCACTCAACACCTGGCCATTCCCTTGAAATCTACTGCGGCTTACTCGCCTAACCTAGACTGCAAGCTACTCCCCGCCACACATCAATTGCTCTTCCCAGACATAAGACGAACATCCAATCCCTGAACGCGTTCTTGACCCACTATTTACAAAGTACTCCTTGTGAAAGGACGGCAGTTCTCTCCCTGTTACATGCGTGTTGCTCATACCATGAAACTAGACATTTCACTTACTGGCACACAACGGCGGCTTCCTAGCAAACACGACACAGGATCATCCCCTGAGATAAACCGCTGCTTACTGTGCCCCACATCAGCTGCTCACGCCCTGACATACGTGGATAACTCGTGCCCAACCTCATGAAGGCGAATCACTTCCGAAAACACTCTGACACAGGAATATGGTTCACTTCCTGTCACACTACTGCGGACCACTCTCTAAGACACTACAGCGACTCACTCCTGACAAAAGACATTAAACCGGCTCACTTTCAAACTCTATTTCCTGACACATTTCGATAGCTAACTACCTGACATACGATGGAGGCTCTATCCGAAACATACTCGGCGTCTCATTCAGTGACACACAACTCTACCGTTGTTGACATATATCAGTGACTCTACTTGAAAAACTGATGTCTCACTCCCCAACCCGTGATGGTGCCTTAATCCTCAAACATCCATGCACAACAGCGGCTTAATGACTGACACAGTACAGTGATCCACTCCTAGACATGTGATGCCTGAGGATTGGTGGAATGCATGTATAGTGTCACTGTATAAAGGCAAGGAGGATGAAGATGAATGTTCGAACTATAGGGGTATGATGCGTATCAGGAGAGGGAGATGTGTGGGTCAGATGCTTGCTTTGAATTTGTGGATCAGGTGTTTGTCTTGAATGTATGTATGAAATACTTAGAGAATCAGATGGATTTGTATGTGGCATCTAAGGATCTGAAAAAGAACATGATAGGGTTGATAAAGATACTTTGTGGACAGCGTTACGGATATATGGGGTGGGAGGGAGGAAAGCTCTTCCAATGGGTAAGGAGATTCTATCAAGAGAGTGAGGCGTGTTTGCGAGTACGTAGAGAGGAGGGTGAATGGTTCCAGATGAAGGTGGGTCTGTGGCAGGGGTGTGTAATGTCATTACGGTTATTTGATTTGTTTGCTAGATTTGGTGGTAAGGGAGGTAAATGCAAGGGTCTTAGAGAGAGGGACAGGTATGTCATCTGTTGGGGGTGGGGGGTTCTGGGAGGCAAGTCAATTGTTGTTTCCTGATGGCACGACGATGGTGACAGACTCGAGTAAGAACTCCAGTGTCTCAGTTAAGGGGAACGTGTGAAAGAAGAAAGTTGAGAGTAAATGTACATAAAATCAAGGTTATTAGGTTTAGCAGTGCAAAGAAACTGGTCAGCTGGGATGTGAGTATGAATAGAGAAACCTTGGAGGAAGTGAAATCATTAGATACGTAAAAGTGGACATGGTAGCAAACGGAACCACGAAATATGAGGCTGGTCATGAAGTGGACAGGGGCGCGAAGATTCTGAGAGCCTCAAGAAATGTGTGCTAAGAGAGATCACTATCTGTGAGGGCGAAAATGCCTATGCTTGAAGGAATAGTCGTCCCGAAGGTGTTGTGCGGATGCGAGGCATGGGGAAAAGATGAGAGTGTACGGAAGAGGGTGAACGTGTTGGATATGTTTGAGGACAGTATTTGGTAATAACAAGAATATAAATGAGGGAGTTGAAGGTGTGCTGAAATGGTTTTTACATATGGAGATAATGGGTGGGAGTAGATTGACAAAGAGAATGATAGAACTGGAGGGGACAAGAAGAATGAGGGGACTATATTGGAGATGGAAGGATGGAATGAATAAGATTTTGAGTGCTTGGGGCTTGAGCATACAGGAGGGTGCAAGACATGCAAGGGATGGAGTAAATTGGAGAGGAGACAATCACAAAAATATCTGTGGGGCCTGGTTGTGGATAGGATGCTGTGGTTTCGATGCATTATACATGACAGACAAAGAACGGATCTGAGCGAATGAGTCCTTGTCTTTGCGGTAAATGGCAAAGTAAGAAAATAAAAGAAAAACTGACAAACGTCAGCGTTCACAGGTTGACAAACGACGGTAGCTCAAAGCGCGATGAAGAATGATGGTTCAATCCCTGATAAAAGAAACTAAGGATCACTTCATAAAATGCATCGGCTTATTATTGAACACACTACACCATCTCGCTCCCCGCCACTACACGGCAGCTCACTCCCTGACACACGTCACTGTCCAATTCCCTGTCCTATTCAGTGTTTCATTTAAAAACACTGACACGGTAACTCACTTCCTGTCACACGTGCGTGGCTCATTCGCTAACAGAAGACGATTCACTCTATGCCACAGATCGATGGCTCATTAAAACAGAGGCTTCCTCCCTGACACAAAAATATCATTTCGGATGGATCACCGCTACTCACTCTCTGACACATGTCGGTGGCTCACTATTTGACAGACGTTAACAGCTCACTCCCTTCCCTATGTCGATTGCTCATTCTCTCGGGCAACCAGTAACAACACAGTGGTTCAATGCCTAACTCACTACACAGGCTCCTTCCCTGACGCGACACATTCCACATACTCCCTCTCTGACACGACGCACTCCACATACTACCTCCCTAACACGACACATTACACAGACTCCCTCCTTGACACGACATACCACACAGACTCCCTCCCTGACACACTACTACGACACGCCCCTCGATACAAACTCTGGTTTATTCCCTGACACACAACTTCAGATCACTTCCCAAGAAACATGAAAACGGTTCAGACCCAAATGAACACCAGAGGTTCACTCCCTAACAAGGAAGAGCAGCTCATTTCCTGACAGATATCAGTGCCCTACTTACACACACACACGGGATTTTTTATTCATACACAACGCGGTATATCACACTAGCGAAAAACCACTGATCGCACTTTGAAACAAGTCACTGGCTAACTCTCTCACAAACGTTGACAGCTAATTGCCTATCCGTTGAGGGCGACTCTACTAAAGGCATAGGGACAGAACTGTTCACTGACCACACCAGATGGCCAATCCCTGATACACTACATCGACTCACTTCCTGATGAAAAATAAAGACCATCATTGCCTAATACACGTCAACGCCTCATTCGCTGGAACATGTCTGAGGTTCATTATCTAACGTATGAGGGAAGCTCGATCTGAAATAAACGACGGTTTCACATTCCCACTCACACAGCGGCGCCTCACATAGCAATACACAGCTCAGAAACATATCGGCGAGTCCCTCCCCAAAAAATGTCTACGACTAAATCCTTAAGTTGTGATGGGGTCATAATCCTGAGGTACTCCAGGCCACAGAACAGTGAACCACTCCTTGAAGAACTGAAGCAAAATACCCCTTACAGGAAATACACACCATGACTCACTCCCTAACCCACAAAAACGTTCTGAAGCTATAAACACCTCACCCCCATGATAAACCTTGACGGTTCGCTTCATGACAAACGATGGCAGCTCTCACTGACACGCCACAGTGGTTCAGCCCCTGACGCATACCGTAGCACAAAACATCTGTTCACTCCAAACACTACAGTGGCTCATTCCTCTCCACAAAACGGTCATTCACTCTTCGCCACACGCCGATGGTTCATTTTCTGACACAAGTAATCCCTGACACACGTCACTGAAGCACTACCTGCCTGGTGCTGGTGGCTCACAACCTGACAAACATCGACAGCTCATGCGCTATGTCTCGAGAAAGACTCTCTGGGCGCACGACCGTACCCCAGTCCCTGACACGCTACAGGACACCACTCTGACACATTACATTGTCACTCTTTGACAAACAGCGACTCATTTCTTGACACACGACGGCGCATCAATCCCTGACACATGTCGGTGTTTCACTACCTGACACACGAAGGCGGCTCAGCCCAAAACAGAAGACCAGGATAAACTCCCTCACACACGTCGATGCCTATTTCAATGACGCGAGAGCAGTTGTCTCAAACAGGTCGGCGGAACACATCCTCCCTAACCCGCGGCAGCACTTTAATCCCGAGACGACGGCGGCTCATTCTCTGGCACACTGGAGCGAATCATTCTTTATCCTTATGCTGGGAACTCATTCCCTGATAAACACCATTGTTCACTTGCTGAAACTGTAAACACCTCACTCCCTGATACAAATCAACTGTGCACGCATTGATAAATGACGTCAGCTCTCTCTCTCTCTCTCTCTCTCTCTCTCTCTCTCTCTCTCTCTGACACACAAAAATGACTCAACATTTAACGCAACGAGAAGGCTCACTGCGTAGCACGTAACATCTGCTCACTTCTTCACACACTACACCAGCTCATTCCCTTACATCAGACAGGATTTCACTTCCCCCCCACATCCCCCAAGTTGCTAGTTTACTTCTGACACGAGACAGATAAAAGTCTCTGCCACGCGTTACTGACCTGCTTCCTGCACAGTGTAGGTGGTTCACTGACACACAACGGTGGCTTTCTAACTGTAGCAATACTCAAGATAACTACCTGACGAAAAACCTCCGTTCACTGTTAGACAAACGTCAGCTGTTTACTTCCTCACAAACGTCGAAACCACAATTCCTACCTCCTGAAGGTCACGTGACTCACTCCCTTAAACACCTGGACACACGAGTCTTGTTCAGTCCGACATAATATCTATTTACTACTTGACAAACAACGGCGGATCACCCGCTGTAACACTAAACCAGACACACTTGAAGCATAAAATGGAGTTATTTCTTGTCACACATCGGGATCTTAATTCCTGGCACATAACGATGGTTTACTAATTGACAAATTATATAAAGGTTCGATCCAAAGCACACGACGGCTATATACTCCCTCACACACTTTGACGCTTCATTCAGTGATACACTTGTCACTTTCTCAAACATTTAGGAGATAACCCCTGACATGTTCGACTGCTTACTGTCTAACTGGTGACGGTAACTTAATCCTGTAGTAGTTACGTAAATGAATGCCCCTCACACACGGACGTGATACAGCAAACCGCCCCTGACACAGCACAGCGAATCACCTCCTCTCATAGTAGAGAGACACACTCCATAACACTCCGCGACGTACAGAGACGCACGTCCTCAAACAATAAACATCTCCGCCTGACAATCATTAACGGTTCTCTCAGGTCTTTCAGTGAAAAACAACTGTGGCTCAACCTCTAACACGAATTGAAGGCTCATTCCGTAGTACACAATATTGGCTCGTTCCTTCAAATGAATACGACTGAAGACAAACAGCAACAGGGTCCTAACGAGGCTGTTTGTGACAATGGAAGAGAACAGACACTTACAGATTATTGTGGTACGAATAGAAAGACAAAGATTTCTTAAAATCTATCGTATAGCTAAGAAGGTGCAAATAATATCAGTTGTGGATTTGAAGCTTCTCTTTCATTTTCAGTCTCGGTAAGTAAAACTTTACACTTATCAATATACAAATTACCTGGCTACCAGTTAGGCCCGTCTATCAGCTTGTGTAAGTCAGTTTGAAGCTGCAGACGTTCAATTTGTGGTGTAGTTTCAGTAGTGGTCGTCTGATAAGTTTACAATCTTATCCAGAACGACAGTTTCCATTAGTAACCAACTAAAGGCGTTAAGCTAATTGGACGATAAAGTCTTACTCCATGTCACACGTGGTTTATATATCAATATAACTGTCAACTTCAAACATCAAGCACCAGAAATATCTATGCACGTACACCTTTCATAATACTCAACGCTCAACTAAATGTTTCGCAGACTGCACCCAGAACTGTGGTGGACCCCGTTACAATCGTCAACACGCAAATAGCGGCTCATGCCTTGACACACTGCAGTAGTTTCTCACTCCATGACCTAAGACGACAGCTCACTACAATTCGTCTGTGGTATGTATACTCCCTGTCTCTTTACAGCGGCTCACTCCCTGAAAATTAACGGCAACTCACTCTCTGACACACAACCGTGCCCTCCTGGCTAATGCGCTAAAGTACATTGCTCCTTGACGATCAAACGCTCCTTACCTAGACACACGTCAGTGGGTCACTAACACGCCATCAACTCGGTCCCTTACCTATATCAGAGGTTCCCTCCTTGACACGTCGCCACACATGCACCACAGGAGCTCACTCCCCATGAGAGGACGACGGTACACTCCTTGATATACGACATCTCAGCCCCTGGCACCTGAGTGATTTCATATCACCATATTAACTCCTGCGAGGTAGGCGGGCAACTGGAGGGCAGGACTCCTGTGTAACCTGAGTGTTCCACAAACAGCGCTCTGATTGGCTGCACTGCCCCCGCTGGTGTGACGTCACGCATTTTATGCCAATAAACCGCTTTCTTTGTTCAGTTTAAGTATAGAAAATGTAGTGTACCTTAATTATAGTATAACCATGCCAATCGTACATGTACCACTAAAATCAAAAGACGATAGTAACAAGAGGTATATCAAAATGTGCATTTCGACATTTAAAGACATATATATGAAATAATAAAGATTCTTATTGTATACAAATACAAAACACCATGGTTTACGGTTTGAAAGAGGCTAGCATGGCCTGGCTTGGCGCGAATTGTCAGCCTCCATTCCCGTCTGTCCCACAGTCTGAAAGCTGAGTAAGAACTATATTAGATATCAGTAACTGTCGTGATTTTTTTTTTACTTTAGTTTTCACAAGGTTTAACTTCGAGAATAATCTCCCAGCTTCTATATCTGATGTTGGCGATGATAGACTTTGCATGGAAAAGATATTTTGAACAGTTTGTTCCATTCTGTATCCTCTACCTCCATAACTTTACGGTAGAACTGCAGTATGTATATTTTTTCCCTTGTCCTCGTACAAAACATGTCACGGCAACTTACTCTATACATCGTCAAGTTTTGTCATATCATCCCGTCGAACTAATTCAAGGAGAGCGGGCACGTCAGCTCTGGCACCAGCGTCTAAGAAATTCTTGGGGTGAGGATAACGAACAAGTCTCCACAGTGGATAGTTCAGGGGGAACATTTTCTTAATTTCTGTGCACTGTGTTATCAGAAACTGCCTGCATCTCATCCTGATGACCACCATCATGGGTGATCTATGGTCTATGTCGTCTGTTTGTCTGGGAGTGTGGACAGAGCTACCCAAATATATTTGGTTGAATGGTAGGTAGTATTTCTCACTGTGTGGGTCTATTTCCTCTAATGGGAGCTTGCTCACGCAATCGGGATTGAGAAATATTAATAATAATGTTCTCTATAACTTCGTGATGTTGTGCAACAGATGGACTGTCGGGTTTTGCCTCTGGAAGAGAACGTCAATTTCATTAAATTTTGAAGTATGTACTCTAGGAGACGGAAGAAACAAAGGACAGCGGGGTCATATGACTGATCACTGATGGTGTGCACAGATACCAGCCATTCCTCTAGTGTCTTTGAAATGAAATATAGTGACAAATGCCGCCATTACTCAATCATCCTTGCCACAGCCTGGCAGAGGGATCACCATCGTGTCTCGGAGATATGTAGTAGTTTATCTGTTTATGTTTGGCAAAAATCTTGGAATTCGTTAGTCATTTTTCCTCTTGGCGCTGTGGGCGATAAAAAGAGAAAATATTTCGAATTAAGTCTTCTAATTGTCGTGCAAGGTCTTGGATGATTCTAAGGCACATAGATGGATGGACTGGAGAATGCATTACAAGATTGTAATCCCTGGCAAAGAGTCCTGTAGGAGGCTGCATAAGGAGTTATGCTCACCTGTCATATATGACACCCCGTCAACTGCAAGCCCTATAAAGATTACCAAGGCGAGATGCTATAATAATCGAGGCTTTACATTATAGTGGAGTACAGTTTGCTCCCGTTGAACCACTACTGTCACTGCTGTAGATATCCCCCGGAGACAAGCATCCCTCAGTGAACGGTATTCATCTCCAAATAAAAGAAATCGGACCATCACTGTACATGATTTTGTTGTACTTACATGAGTGGGGGTCATCCATCATAATGAAGAATTTACTGGTACTAAGTTTCTATACAAGCTCATCCATTGCAGCTTTACCTAGTGATTTACTGACCTCAGTGCACTTGGTTCTCCTCAGCGACATTGCCCGGGAAACTGAAGAATTAGGAGACGCCATCCTGTTCAGGAGCACAAAATAGTGCGGGATGACAAGAGGGAGATTGTGCTGTGCGATGAAGCAACGTGGGAGAATGGTATCTAAAGTTACAATAAATATGGACGTTTAATCCAAGTACTTGCCAAACGCCAGCGTATACTGGGGTATAGTGCATAGGAGAAAAGCGTTGTCGCTGGACGGACAGGAGAGGGTTTGTATGACTGCCTATTCGTACATTCACTATCCTCACTGCCTCCTGCCAACTCAGCAAAATTAACTATTGTTCAAGTGCAGTAAAGGAAATGAGTCTAATACCATGTTTGCAAATTTACTTACATTCGCTCTTACAGTTGGAACAGTGACGTCTCTGTTTACCGACGAATTTCCGTCAAATGGTAGCGCTGCTGAGGGGTTCATGGTCCTGGACGATACACAGAACAGAAGTGCCTATACTAGAATTCTGATCGTCGAAATCGTAGTTTGACTACAATACTGTAAGTGAACGGCGTCTTGATTTTCATTTTAAAAGAAGAAATAACTTTATATATTTAATAATAAATGGTATTTATTTTGACATCAAACATAATGGCCGAAGTAAGTTTATTTCAGTGTACAACCACGGACGAAGGCACCAGCAACATGATGGGCAGAGCAACGGTAA
>JAUUDZ010419009.1:0-14486 GCA_032361705.1 Panulirus versicolor | reverse complement strand
TATATATATATGAACATGTATGGACATTTATGTATATATATGTGCATATGAGTGGATGGGCCGTACTTTGTCTGTTTCCTGGCGCTACCTCGCTGATGTGCAAAACAGCGATTAGGTATAATGAATAAAAGAAAAGAAAAAAGATGTGTTGCCAGCAGGCTGAACCAGGGCATGTAAAGTAGTTGGGGGAACCACAGAAAGGTGTGTGGGGCATTACTGTGGATAGAGAACTCTGGTTTTGGTGCATTATACATGACAGCTAGAGAGAGGAAGTGAGCAACTGAAGCCAGTGCTTCATCCACTCCTGGCGCTACCTCACAAATATCATGAATGCAGGAAATGGTGAACAGAAAATTCCAGAGCCTCACTATAAAAAGGAAGGTGTCATAATGTTCAACTCTCATGAGGCTTATCTCCTAACATAAGCTATGGGAAACAAGAGCCAGATGCATACTTTAGTTCCAGGTCACAGGGGTGGGGACACATGCAGACAGAATCTAAGAGCAAAGGCCATAATAATACTTGTAGAATAGGGAGAAGGTATAATGAAGTAGAGCACAGGGTACAAGAAGGAAAGGAAGATCAAATAAGAGATAGACAGATGTAGCAAGAAACATAATCAGGGGGTAGGAATATTTCAGATGAAGATGTCTGAGGAATGGCTGGGGACTGAATACAATGGAGCTATTTTGTAAATGTAAGTAGTGTGAATGGGGACATGGTCTCAAATTACAAATCAACTTCATATGCAAAGTACAAAAGCATGGAACACTTTCATGAAAAGTGCAAAAAGGAACACTTTATAAGTGTGGAAGGTGGTCTCCTGATTCTCCTTTATAAGTGTGGAAGGTGGAGGGAACAAGGAGAAATGGGAGACCAAACTGGAGGTGGAAGGTTGGAGTGAAAAAGATTTTGTGCGATTGGGGCCTGAACATACAGGAAGGTGAGAGGCGTGCAAGGAATAGAGTGAATTGGAATGATGTGGTATACCACCTCCAATTTGGTCTCCTGCTTCTTCTTGTTCCCTCCACCTCTGACACAAATATCCTCTTTGTCAATCTTTCCTCATTCATTCTCTCCATAAGTCCAAACCATTTCAACACACCCTCTTCTGCTCTCCCAACCACAACCTTTTTATTTCCAAACATCTGTCTTACCCTTTCTTTACTTACTTGATCAACGCATCTCACGCCACATACTGTCCTCAAACATTTCATTTCCCAACACATCCACCCTGCTCCTTATAACCCTATCCATAGCCCATGCCTCACAACCGTATAATATTGTTGGTACTACTCTTCCTTCAAACATACCCATTTTTGCTCTTCAAGAGAGAAAGAGTGTACCTATGATGAGATTTAGAAAGGAGGGCAGGGCTAGCACAAAGGGCTCAATGCAAATTCTGCTTGTTGTAGAAGACTAATCTTCTAAGCTGCCCCCTATATTACATAATCATCAAGTCCTGGCTCATCTGGGACTGGTTTTAACCATTTCTTTTTATTATACTTTGTCGCTGTCTCCCATGTTAGCGAGGTAGCGCAAGGAAACAGATGAAAGAATGGCACAATCCACCCACATACACATGTATGTACATACACGTCCACACATGCACATATACATACCTATACATTTCAATCATTATACTTTGTCGCTGTCTCCCGCGTTAGCGAGGTAGCGCAAGGAAACAGACGAAAGAATGGCCCAACCCACCCACATACACATGTATATACATACACGTCCAATTACACACATATACACACCTATAAATCCCAATGCACCCACAAACATATACACACTAAGACACACAACATAATTCACACTTTAACCATATATCTAGTTATCTCTTAACTGTCTCTGTAGATGTTCCATAAATGTTTATTTCTCACGGCAATACACTGAATAACTGTTCTAGCTTCCTGGCTGGGCTGTCATATATTCTTATATGTTTCCTGAATGTACCATGGTATTCTTGAAGACTTATCTCTGTACCGACTCTGTTAACAGGCTTTCATGTTTAACACATTTTCTTTTATATCTTCAATTTGTTACCATGCATATACTATCACATATCTTTCTCTCTTCTTTCTAAGCTATATATGTAGTTGCACACTGGTAATGGACTGATAAAGTATGTGGGTGAAATGGGAGGCTGTATGTACTTGATCCATCCCATATCAAAGACAACAAATAAAAAGATATGTGTCCAAATGAGTAACCTACCTGAAGATATTCTTTTCTTTATCTTTCCATCCTAGATCAGAGATCAACTGTTTCATATCCAGGAAGCAAACTGTACCATGTGGGTAACTACATCTGATGAATTCCTCATACAGAAGCTCTATATCTAAAATAGAAAAAAATTATTAACACAGAAAATCACTTGGTTCTTTGCAACAGCACTAGACTCTGCTTATCCAAACCACTCTTTAACAAACAATTTACCTCAAAACAGAAATAAAATGATTACCCCTGCCTTGCACCTCAACAATCGAGATTTACAGCTCTTCCCACACCAACAAACACAAAAATGACAAAACATATACAGTATGTATTGTAATGATCTGACATGCACTAGATAACTGCCCTCCATCCATCCCTGTTTAAAACAACAAACTGCCATACATAAACCCATCTGAAACTATACTTCCAAAAATGTATGAACTACACTTTCTTGTCTGCATTCTGGACACCACTCACCTCTACATCATTACAAAAGATTCAACATATCACAAGACCCCTAATGCCCAAAACGCAATTCCCATACTGAAGACTTGAATATTTGCTCCTAAATAGTCCTGCACACACCTCACAAAGATATACACACATCACCACACTCCATAACCTCTGATTGCGCATGATGAATGTGGCCAGCTTCCTGAGTGCTGCAAGAGCTTCCTGGGACAGGAAGGTAAGGTACAAAATCACCTAACCCTATCCCTTGCAGTGAGGGAAAAAGAATATGTCCTAGATACCTCCTGCATTTTGCATGAAATAACTTAACACAGTATGAGCAATGGGCTAGAAACTCTCCCCTCTACTAAAAATAGGAACAAGGGAAGGGGTTAAGCATGGAAATTTCTTCAAAGGCTCATGCTGAGGTATTTCAATGTGTAACCAGGATGAGACAATGGGAGAGACAAGTGCTACATTTGTTAAGAGAAACCAAGGTGTTGTGTGCTTTGAGTGAAATGGCTGAAAGTTAAGAATACACTGGTTCAGAAATGTTCATGAGATAAGATCAGGAGTTACTGAGAGAAAAAAATGGTGTTTCTGATGAGGAAATAGCTGTGGGACTCTTAAAAAGTGCAGGGAAGTGAGTTCAAGGTTGATGTGGATTATCAGGTAAGTGACTGTTAGTACCTATGCTCCATATAATCAGATAAATGATGGAGAAAGAGATGCATTTTGGGAGGAGCTGAGTAAGTGCTTTGGAAATTCTGATTCCTAGAACCAAATCTTGGAACAGGGGAATATAAATGCAAGGATGAATGATGAGGCAACTGAAAATATCTGTTCATTTCTTATATAACGTCAAAATTCGAACATGCTCCTCAAATTTGGTCACTGCACCTACAGAAGTACAAAGAGCTAATACAGAAGGTTTATAGGAAAACAACAAAAATGGTACCACAATCAACAGAGCATAAGGTTTTAATTATGCCCACCATGGAACTGAGAAGAGTGACGAATGACCTTCTTACAATCTTTTAAAAGTTTTTAAAACAGACTGATGACGTAGACATAAAGCAGTTCCTCAAGAGACGTGGGATAGAGCAGCAAGAGCACAGAGTATGAAATTTGGCAAGAGAGTTGTTGAAGAAAACATAAAGAAGTATTTTTGTAGTACAGAAGTAGTGGATGAATGGATTATAATGAATGAGGACATGGTTCATGCAGGTAGCATACATAAGTTCAAGGAGCTACAAGGGTGTGCAATGTTCAAAAAATGGGGCCCCACAAGTTTAAGACTCCCTCCCTGTAGAACAAAAACAGGTAATTACATACCAGCTGCCTGTAAAGCACTTCTGATTGGTTTGATCATACTACAGTTTATGTATGCAGTTCCTTGTTCTCATTCATCTATCCAATCATTTACACTCGTCTCTTTGCTCTTCATCAATCTGTGTTTTTTTGTTAGGTTAACTCAACTTCTGCTTGTTCTTAACCTTTGTACATCAACAAGCTATATCATTAAAGGTCTGTTATCAGACTCAACCTCTACTTACCTATATATTTTTCCTATGTATACCTTATTTCAGTCCTTTAAAGTGGGTGGTTGTTCTTAACTTTCATACATCAACAAACTATGTTGTTACAGACCTGCTTTAAAACTTGCGCTCTATCTGTATACATATATCTCTTCCTTTCCTTGTAACTTTCATAGTCTCATAGTCTTGCATATGAAATAGTTCCTGATATTCTTTTTCTATATATTTTTTCCACTCCTTTCTTTTGTACATCAACTTTTGTACAGCAACAAACTATATAGTTGCAATCTTCTAGTATGTTTGCTGTCATTTTTCTCCCCCTTTATCTCTCTCCTCCCTAATTTTTTCTATAGTGAGTCAACTATCTTCCTTTCTTTCACTCTTTCCTTTATCAGCCTCCATTCATCTTCTATGTTTGTCAATTTTTATCCCCAGGCAGCTGTGGGGCCTTTACAGATGGTGTTTCCTCACCATTTCAGACTGATTTGTAATTTATCTAAATATTTCCTCCCATGTGGATCATTTACAAGATATCTTTGCTATTTTACCAAGAAAATTTTTTTGTTTCTTCTTGTTCACAGCATACATTCCTTTGGCACTTCTCCACTCTACTTTTTCCCTTCAAATACCATCACCCCTTATTTCACTGTATATTCCACTGTTTATGCAACATTCAATATCCCCTCTTTCTCTCTAATACCTGGTACACTATTCGTCTTTCTCTCCCTCACTTCCTCTGTCTTACGACCATCCCTAACAGATGGTAAGGGAGGAAAATGGGGTTACTGCCACTTTTGAAAGGAAATTTTCTTGTCTCTTCTCCCCACATGAATTCTTTAAGACAATATTTACTTTTAGAAAGAATTTGTTCAGCCTGTTTTCTTAAATGGGTTTCAGTAGGTTGCTGTGCAGTTTTAAGTACCTTTGAAGAGCCATCGAACAGCCTTACATGTTTTATTGGCAAACACTCTTGTATACATCTTATTCTCAGGGGTAAAATGGTGTTTTAATCCCACATAAAGTCAGTATTCTTTCAGAGGCACATTGAGATATGTTCATAGGTGAGAAATTTTTGACAGAGATACTAACAGAACATGATCTAAAGTCGAATACCGAATATGGGGTTTGGATGTAATATTCTGTCTTAAATAAGGAAAACCTTCACGTGTACTTCCCATACTAATCAGTAAAAATACAACAGATTCCTGTAAAGAGTACTCACTATCATATCTTTCTTCTGAAATGACATTTAAGATTTAAACAAAAGCATTAGAGCATATATTTCTCCTTGAACTTAAAAGGATCTGGTGCAATCTCCCTAAAGCTTACCTTGCTCACGGTACCCTGGTGATCTAAGTAATGCATCATCCGGTGTTCTCTGATTTACATCTACCTGTCGCCATACTTGATGAGGACCAATCTCTCTCACAATGGCTCCTACACAAAAGCCCTTACCTAAAATAAAAATTTTCTGTAAGAATACATTACAACCATGCTAGACCATGGGTCATAACCAACCATTTAACAAAATCAAATATGTTTTTTTCACCTTAGAGAGATGATGCCCCAGTAGTTATACCTTCCCTGTTAATGCAAGTCAGGATTGTACTGTAAGGATCTTTATTTCACTGTGTAGGTCCTGAAAGTTTGTTGTTGCTAGGCAACCATCTCTTGTTTTGAATGCTCTGTTTTGTGTGGTTGCAGCTTTGTTATACTTCCTGTTGACAGTGGATGACCAGGCATGCAAGGTGCAATTCAGGGTGCAGTGAATGAAATTGTTTTTTGGGGGATTGTTTTTCTTGCCCAAATTTGGTATGAGTTAGTGTTCTGAGTACATATCCCTTGTTTGTTGCTCTTGTGTTGATGTTTGTGGAGAAGGGAGTGAATGTCATGTTTGTGTCATTTCGTTAAGTGGGAGTGACTAGCCATTCAAGGTGATGAGATGATAAAGGTTGGATTCATGCCTCTCTGGGGTTAACATTCTGTTTGGGTTAGCCATTGTTTCAACAATGTAATGTACTGTTGTATGAATGTCACTACTTTTATAGTGGGAGTGCTGTAATGTTAATGTTAGGCCACCTGCATATGAAAGGGTTTTAGAGGTGATGCTTCTGTATGCAACTACTGCTTGGCAGACAGATGATGTTGGCCAGCATTTTGTTACTGATGGGGAGGGTGGTGTTAAGTATCTTTTGTGCTATGATGTGTCAGGGATCAATATCAAATACCTTGGTGATGTCTATTGTCATTAATACTGTATGGGAAGGGGCTTGTTGTTGGATGAATCCAACTAAGAGATACTGTGTAAGGTCTGTATATAGCATGGTTGTGGAGTGGTTGTGATGAAAGCCATGGTGTGTAAGTGAGTGGGATCTTTGCTTGATTCTGTGTGGATCATATTTTTCAGAATTTAGATAGCAAGGAGAGATGTGATATAGGGCAGTATGAGGAGTGATAGTTGGGCAGTTTGAATGGTTTCAGGGTTGGTGTTCAGTTAGAAAGTTTCTAGCCGTTAAGGATTTGATGTGTAGCTAAGAGGGAGTGAAGATATCTGCAAGTGCTTTGACTGAAAATGATCCAAAATGTTTTATGCGCAAGTCTGATGTTGAAAAGACCCAATGTAGGAGGGTTCTTAAAGGTTCGGGTTGGGAGTCAAGGATGGACAAGGAAATTTTTTCTGAATTAATTTTCTGTAGTTTTTTCATGGCTTTCCTGTTCAGGAGTGTGGATGGTTGGGTTGTTGTTTAGTAATGTTTCATGAATATGTTCGAGCATTCTCTGGAGAAAAGGATATCAACGGATTTGGTCAGAATTGCTTTATGTGCGGAAGCTAGGTTGGTGTGGTTAGTGTGGATCATCTTAGACATGTACCAGAGTTGGTTGCTATAGGTATTGTGATTCACTGTGCTGAAGTAGGAGTGAGAGCTTGCAGTCTGCCTTTCACTGATTAGGTGAATAATGATAGTTTAGAGTCTGGATTTGTTCTCTGATTTCTAATGACTGATTCTCTTTTCCATACTTGGTGGCATGTGGAATATGGTTTTGTCTGAGCTGGTTTCTGAGTACTATGAGTATTGCTACTTTTTTGAAGAAATCTGGGTGATACCTTGTGTATGTCTTTTGGTATGTGCTTTTTACTTATTCAGATGGTGATGCTGATGTAGAAAGAGATGGCATGATAGTGTTCTGAAGGCATTTAGTTTGTGTGCTGCTTTCGTGTTAATGTTACTGTTGTGGAGGGTGACTGTCATGTGTGGGTTGTTTGTGATGTCTAGAATGGTTGGTGTATTGTTAAGTGGGAGTGATTGTCATTCCACCTTAGAGGAAACAAAGAATACTTATCATAAGAAACAATCAAGTCCCAGTTATCTTGGGAAACAGTTGGGGCTCTGAGCTTAATGACAAGGACCAGTTGACCACATGAACAACCTTGTAAATCTAAACGGAGTTTCCAGGTATTCTAAAAAGAAAAAATCACTCAACAGATATATGTCCCTTGCTCAATGATATAACACTGACATATAATCCCAAACACAGTCTGAAAAGACAAAAATGCCTGATATGTTAAATGTGCATGGAGACCTGAAGAATTACGAGATAGCTAATGGGATAATGAAGTCATCACTAGGAGATGAATGCTAACTGGAGGGGGAATTCTGGGATAAGCTAATGCTACAACTGCAGTCTGATTGGTTTGCAGGGGGTGTGAGGCATAAACCTGAACCAAAAGAGAAGATTGGAAGCTCCTAACCCCAAGAGATCCATGATACTAGTTATTTCATGGGACTGCTAGCCCTAAAGAGAAACAGTCTCCCTTACCATAAAATGCTCAAGGAGTCAAAGGAGAAAAGAGAAAACTAACTCCACACCACAGAAAGACTTATGATGGCAAAAAAATTAATTTTCACAGATCCATGTATTCATGTCTCAAAGTGAATTATAAACTTACAGCTAAATGTCCATTTTCAAGTATGAGGTAATGTGTAGAAAAGTTCCTAGATATTTTAAACAGTAAATCTATAGTATATATTTCAAGAAGGTTAAATGTCTGAAAGGTTAAAAATAAATGAATAAATATATTTTCTTTTTCACTTACATGAATTAACCCTTCAGCAGGACATACTATTCAACCTCACCAATAAAAGTAATGTGATTTGAGTATGCCTTGAGTGATACCTGCCCAATAAAGGATTAATTGATGGAGACAACATTCAAGTACAAAAATGCATATTAACCTTACTGGTAACACATCATAAATTTCAGTAAACCTAGTGGGTGTATTCTTTACTCACCTGTAAACTGTTTCTTTACATGTTCTGCAACTACAATTATGTCTCGTCTCTCCAACTGGATGCAAGGAGTGCTTCTCAGTTCATTTAATGTAAGCTTTTTCTGCCCATCTCTGTTACTGAACTGGAAAAAATATGCAAAATAATGCATCATAATTCTCACTTAACATCAATCCAACTTGTAAGAAAGCTACTTTAATATTTGATTTAATCTTACTCTAATTTACTACCAAAGATTTTTCCTATAACGGTACTGATTTGCACACTTTCATTTCTTCTAAAATCATTGAAGTCTAAAATATATATCTGATAAACTAATCAACTATTCTTTGTTCCTCATGGAGGCCATTACTACTTTAGCAGAAGTAGGTGACTGCCCTTTCTCTTGGTCATACTTACACTGAAGCTCAACTTGGCAACTGTTGCATTTTTCTCAAACTCCTAAACATCCTGCAGAAATTTCCAATTATCTTTTATAGTTTCTCCTTTGCATTACTTTTTGTAACTTCCTGCTTCCCCCTCTACTTTCTCCTTGGTCCATACTTATTCGTCTTGTATTCTTTTCAACACCAATCTACATCTAATACACCAATGCTCAACATCAGGCACAGTAATCCTTAAATAACTCCTACTCCTTCATGTTAACACCCCCTTCCCTCAATAATAACTTACTGTTTTAAATTCTTCATCATTTCTCTTCTTTTCATCACATAACATCCTCTTCATTATAGACACCAACACTACCTTTTCCACAAGCCTATGACATCTGAAGACACTGTTCACTTCTTTAACCGCTCACTTTCAATTTGTCTTGATATAACATCATTTCCTACTCTGTTCATCCTCCTTATCCTACATAAAATCTTAAGAAGTTATCAGTCTGTTTTGGCAAGCCTTTACTTCATCCTTATTCATCAGGAAGGTGAACTATGCCTTCCTAAATTCTGTTACATCTACTCACAATGTACCTCAAAGCACCAAGAACTTGCCTACACTGCAACAATTTTAACAATCTATCATTATCATCTTTTCAGCATCACCATTATTCTCTCATCACTGGTTCCAGTCCTGATATCATCCTCTATCCATAACACGTGCGTCAGAAGCAAACTGTGGACTTCTACACACATTAAAGTGCTTTATACTTTTCAGTGCACACATGGGATGATTTCTCAAGTGATATCAACATCTCCACATCATAAGGAAAGAAGGCCTAGAAATAGATGGTATGTTGCTGAAAACAAGTTACAGCAATTATGTAAAAGGACTTGGGAATTGAAATAGTACTCAGAATACCATAAACCCCTTATCTTCTGACTAAAGCTTCCTTTCCAACCTTGTGATATTAAGGTTTCCGAGTTGTTAAAAAAATGCTTTCAACCTTAAAATTCCATAGAGTTTCATATAACGATGAAAAAGAAAATGAATTCATAAGTGTACTTCAACACCTATGTTCACTCAGATAATGCAGATAAGTTTTATAGATGTTCAGTAATGTGCTAAAGAGTGCAGGAGGAAGTTCTATGTGTGAGGTAAGCTGCCACTTTATATGTTTTATCAATTATTTCACCTGCAATGAAAACCTTCTCACTGATCATTATCATGTTTTAGTTAGGATAATACATCTTTTCTGCATATAATCAGCGAGTCATTCATAAGTTTTTCAAAACACCAAAGTCAACTGTGCATGTATTGGGAAGTATATTTCGTATCCTACATACTGTAAAGTATAAGAAATGTCAAGGATGCACCCTCATGTTAGATAATAATTTCTGATGCTGTGTCACTTTACAAGATAATCTGCTTCTAATGTAAAGTCCTTTGGAATCACCTTTATTTGTGAAAAAATACTTCCAAAACTACCAGACAACTCACTTGGTATGCCTGAAAATACTAACAGAGTACCAGTGGTGCAGCAAAAGAGCACATAGCATCTATAACAATACCTCAGCAGACTACTTGTCTGTCATTCTAATGAAAAACTAACCTTAGCTAATCATAAAAACAGACTTAAGCTTGTTTTTTCTAATATTCAGAAACTTTGTCTTTACTGTGAATGAAAAATCACTGCATTTGCCTCACCAAAGGGTTAAAGTTGTTTTACAAAAAAAAATTGTCCTCATGAGGATTTACCCTCCACAACCAACCATAATATTTATAGGCTCTGTAGATTCTCCCTCACTGGAAACAACAAATGGACAACAATCTGCTCAAGGTGATGATGTCATGATGTGGGGGTGCGGTAGCACTAACAAACCAGCAATCACCATCACTCACTCCAATTTTCAATATGGTTGCTTGTGTCCCCAAGTCATAAGCTTTCTCACAGTACTTAGCAGCCAACTGCAATGTGTACTTATCATATGGCCACTGGCAACACATGGGCAAGTCGCTGAGATATCTTTTCCTTTCCTTCTACCATTAAACTTTGGAAGTCTAACTTCATATATCTTTTCTAACAACTAAGACCTGTCCCTCCATGAAATGAAAGCTTTTGTCTACCTCAGTGACTATAAGATTATATCAGTATAATTATATCAATTCTTATCCTATTTTCATCAAAGGCCTGGCCTGACATAAAAGAAAGGATAAAGGGTTTTAACATGACTGCAAAGATGAGCGGGGATAGCTATGTTAAAACAAAATTTGTTATGAGCAATACTATTGCATAATGGGAAAGATGTTTTAGTTGAGAGAAATATACATCTGCTATAATTCACAGCACATCACTGTAGAACTTCACCCATAGAATTATAACTTACTAGTTTCCACTGGTTTTCCACAATGTTCACAGCAAAAACACAGTGGTGGTAATGCTTGTGTAAAGATGGAACATAAATGCGTGTAAGCAGCACAAGTTGAGGAGCAGAAAACTGCGAAGAACTTCCACCAGTAAGATTTAATGCCAGGCTACTAGCTACATGAGAGTAGCTTACATCTTTTGGCTGAAATACAAAGAAATTAATTAAATGATATAATATGTAAGAAAATTACCATTCTAATATCATCTGATTCTCCCTATTCTAAGCATGTCTGATAAGCTCTTGTCTACATGTGCAGAACAGCATGTCAAGGGAAAAATCCTCTCTAAATCTCAAGCACTTCAATTATTTTCACAATTAATGTCTATCAATAAATTCCCTCCTACTATTTTTCACTTAATGTTAGGAAACTGATCCCATGGGACTCTCTCCTGAGCAATAAAATATAAAAGAAAGAAAAAAAGTCTTTTCCTTACAGAATGCACATATATTATCCATAAGTAAGGGGATAAACTAATAAGTTGCATACTTTCCTCTGAACTGGTGTAGTATGTTTCTGATTGGACCAGTTTTGGCAGGAAAGCAGCTTGTGTACAATATTTGCTTCACTCAACTACACCTCACCTGCCTGTAAGGCTTCTGATTACACTCAAGTGAGGATAGAGATGGAAGATGAGCCACCCTAGATATCTGAGCGGTACACCAGACCAAGGTAAACGAGACCCCCAGTAGATATGAAAAAATAATTCCAACACAACACCCCCAGTATTTGGGAAGCAGATCTTGCAATGTCCATTGAATGGGGTTTCCACGACAGAGTACAGAGTGGAGGATATGGTTATGCCTAACAAGTTAATGTTACAGAAGGGCTGAACTGTAGTGTTCTGATATCTAACAGTAGAAAACACATGAAATCTGGAGAAAGACAAATGGAGAAGTTGTTTCCATTTTTTCTGCTGAATTTACCCAGGTTATTGCTTCCTCACACAGAGATGCCACGTATGTCCAAATTAGAAGAAAATATGTTATATGAGAGAGAGAGAGCGAGAGAGAGAGAGAGAGAGAGAGAGCGAGAGGGGGGGGATACAGAGTCAATTGTGAAAACAAGTAAAAAAAAATATGTAGAGCAAAACCATTGTTGTACGTGAAGAGGATTTGATAAAGAAAGATCATTTGTCATAATAAGAAGTTAAGCAACAGGAGACTATCTTGCCCCAAACCTACTACATCTACCATCCAATTCTCTAATACATTCAAGAGTCTTCAAAATACTTACCTAATCGATAAATGTTGATTAAGTAAAAAGAAATCCATCAATGACTTTATGAAGGAAAGACCATAATGGAGGCAATACCTTGGAAAAGAAAGAGAAGAAAATTGCAAAGGAGTTTAAAAAGTAAATATTCATGTCACACCTTGTCACATAATTTGAAGATGTGGCCATTACAAGATTAACCAAAATCCAGGAGGAGGACCAGAAGTGAGTCACATTGAAGAGACCACCTCTCCACATTACATTTTGAAAACCATTATGTTGGTCTGAGAAAGGGAATGAGAATCTCTAAAATGCTTAAGAAAGTGAGAGTTGAGGAGAGTTTCCAAGACTTTGGAGACAGGAGAATTGAAAGGGGTGGGCTCTACCAACTCACACTTCCAAAAGAAGGAAAAGTTTAGATTTTTGAACAAAGACAAAATAAGAAAGCAAGGATCAAACTAAGCTCAGAGGAATACTTCCTAACACATAAGATTTACCATCCACACCCACTCATACTTGAAAGACATTGCACAAGTTCAGTGGAAAAGGATGGGGAAAGATTAAATTCAGAATCATCCACAGAAGCGTTGAAGGATAACGGAGGGGAAAGAGCAACTTCATCAACTGAACTGCTTGAGAATGATCCGATCAGAAAAGAGGAGGAAAGGTTGAATTACAGAAACTACTGGAAATACTTCTGGTTAAGAACCAGAAAGACTAAGCTGTTGAAACAGACTAATCAGCATGCTTTCCCTTTATAAAGGCATGACTGAATTTTAGAACAGCTCTGCAATGATTCTAAGTAAAAGTCCAAGTAAAATGAGACGTAAGAGAAGGGAAAAGTTTTACAGCCTAATACACTCAGTATTAGGCTGTAAAGAGCTTACAAACCATGGGTGACAGGATACAGGTTTAGTAGAAAAGGCTAATACTTTACCCTAGCCAAGCTTCCCTCTGTTATACAATCAGTATAGCCACAGAAGTAGGGCAGCAGTGTTCACAACCATGTCAGCTAGTGACATGGATGCGTTCATGTCTAAATGAGCAGGTGAGGAGGTTGAGTTCATGACCAGAAGACTAGTGAGGGTGAAGTGGCAGAACTCATGACCATGCAGAGATAGACCAACAAATTGGGGAAGGTTCATAAATATAAAAAAAAAAAGAAAGAGACTGAGTATATTATTGTCACAATAACCTGATTTTTGTGCTAGGTGTTTAAATAGTTGTTCGATGCTGTTGCGGATGGGAGAAAAATGGGCCTCAACTCCATCAGAATCATCCTGAATAGAGCCTAGCCTATCTCTGTGGTGTGAAATGAAATCGCCTGCATATCAATAAATAATGTCCATGCTTAAACTACACTAGCATCTACTTTTAAAAAGCCAATACACTTATGCCTAGAAAAGTTTCTAATTTTGTAAAGTTGTAGTTTAGTACCGCCATCCTATCAACTGTGAAATCTAAATAATTTCTTTATATCATTCATTTCTGGGAATAAATAAAGACTGGGGGAAGCAAGATTGGGATCATCTTTTATCCTAAATTAATAAACAATAGTGGAGAGCTATCAAGGAAAATATGGGGTAAAATAATGTCAAAGTAGCTGAAATACCTCTTAAAATCTAAAGAACCTCTGAAAACCTTTCCTAAATCATTCTAGTCCAGAACTTGAAAACAATCATATCTATATAATTCTTTGCATTTTTCTCAGTAAAGGTGCATCATTTTCTAAATATATCAACCGATAGCTATGACTGGTTAAGAAATCCTTTCACCAACGCTAAATCATACCACTCGCAACTCAAAGCGAAAGAGGAGATAGTCAATATCCGCAATGATCACACTTTGAAATCAAATCACAAGGAAATAGCTCAACACCTTTTGGATAAAGATTAAAGATAAAATACCCTTATATAGCAAGGACGAGCCTTGTTATCCTCCTGCAGTTTTCCACATCCTACTTGTGTGACAT
>JAUUDZ010418998.1:2932-14489 GCA_032361705.1 Panulirus versicolor | reverse complement strand
AAAAAAAGAAAAGAAATTTGCCTTACAGAATCAGACAAGATAACAACCACAGAACAATAGAAATGGGGAAAAAAAAAGAAAGCGAGAGACAGAACACATATCTGTCTAACACTCTGGAATTTACCAGCTATTCTCGGGAATTATACTTTGGACAACGACACAAACTGTGCCTCGGCCAGTACAGTAACTACCGCATCGACCTGATTCAAAGGCGATATGTAAATTCTCAGGACACATATACGACGCCGGCCAAGGTAGACGCAGTAATATTGCTGAGGCTCACCACACACACACACACACACACACACACACACACACACACACACACTCACACACTATACAATCCCAAATGCCCTGCTAACAACATACTAATTTACAACTCACTCACAATACATATATACAATGCCATTACAAACCAATTCACGAGTTGACATATACCGTCCATACACAGTCTCTCACAGCATCGAATCAGAAAGCCACACTACCTTTCAACAGCACACACACACACACACACGCACACACACACACACACACAGCACCGTGACGCCCTTAATGACCATGGACCGTCGACAGGCCTACAGGCCAAATACCCAACCAACCGATCACACGTCATCTTACACACAGCGTCAGTGTGAGGGGTAGACCCACCCTCCTCCTCCTCCTCCCCAGGCGGCACGCGGCGTCCCGCGCCCCTCTCCCCACCCCACCACACACCCCACCCAGGCAAACAAGGAGGAAAATGTCCTTCGAATTGCCGGATGCTGGGAATTCTAATCAGAATTGTGATCCTGTCCCGGTGTCCACCACACCTGCTTGTGATAAACGTGCCTCCCAACATTACCCCCCGCCGCTGCCCACAGCCGACCATCCACCCACACCTGTTTTTCACACATCAGACATCCACCCACACCCGCCATCCACCAACACCCACCTAACATCCTCCCATACCCACCTACCACACATGCCATCCACCCATACCCACCTGCCATCCAACCACACCCACCTAACACACACGACATCCACCCACACCCACCTACCACACATGACACCCACCTACACCCACCTACCACACATGACATCTACCCACACCCACCTACCACACGTGACATCCACCTACACCCACCTACCACACATGACATCCACCCACACCCACCTACCACACATGACATCCACCCACACCCACCTACCACACATGACATCCACCTACACAAATGTCATCCACCTACATCAACCTACCACACAAGGACATCCATCCACACCCATCTACCACAAATGCCATCCATCCACACCCACCTACCAAACACGTAATCCACCAACACCCACCTACCACACACGACATCCACCTACACCTATCTACCAATGTCAAACATCCACATCCACCTACCAAACATGTAATCCACCCGCACCCACCTAGCATACATGACATCCAACTACACCCACCTACCAAAAATGTAATCCACCAACACCCACCAGTCACACCTGCCATCAACCTACACCCACCTACCACAACTTGACACCCTCGCCCATCCACCTACAACACCTTGACATCCATCCACACCCACCTACATCCTCCTCTCCCACGCCTGCTATCCAACCACACCAAAGCAGTGCACCTGATACCCCTCAGAGCCCACTGGGGTACACCTGTAAACCACAAATGACCACTAGAACGACCACTTAAATCCATACCACCCACACGGACATCACACACCACCTACCATGCATCCTCTCCACTACTTCTTCTCTCAGGGGTGTGCATGACAGCCTAAACACCTGCACAGTGTTACACACATACACACGCATGACGTACTCCCCGTGTGGGCAAACCTTACTTGAGATGACACATGCAAATGTACAAGGAAGAGGGGGCGGGGGAGGTGGTGGGGGGCGGGGGGTGTCCACGGACGGACGGACGGACGGACGGGGAGGAGGAGGAGGAGGCCTGGGATAAGGTGAGGGGGATGACGTTCGTGTGGCTGGGATTTCAGAAGTGTGGCGGTGACATCAACAACCAGCGGTCTATCACAGCGGTCTCACGCCAGCAGCGCCGCACCCCCCCCCGCGCTCTCTCTCTCCGCTCTCTCTCTCTCTCTCTCTCTCTCTCTCTCTCTCTCTCTCTCTCTCTCACCCGCCCACCACCCACTGTAGCGACCCCGGTACACGCCAGCAGCGCCACACCCTCTCCCCCGCCCACTCTGGTGACCCCAGCACACGACGGGGGCTCCAAAACTACGCCTACCTGATCACGAACATCATGGGGAAAGGCCAGAGGCTATATACACGCAGTATGCTACACGAAACGGTATCCTGTTACCACGACAATGCACATCACCTCGTCCTGTATGAAGTCGTGCGCACGCCTCACCTCTATCACCAACAACACCTGTTTCGCCAGGCACGCTCGACTATCACCAGCCCCACAGATAACGCCAAATTACTCCTTCTTTCTCTCACACACGCGACGCCTATGTACCTACACCACCTGTCCTCCTCCTCCCCTACACGCGAGACCCACGTCTACGTAGCAACACCAGTCTCAAGCACCTTACGCCCACTTAACGCCACCTGTCCCGTGATTCAAGTCCACCTGCACCACCTGTCACGCACAACGAACGCCCACCTAAGCCACCTATGATCACATGACACACGTACGTTCTAACTACGCCATCCGTCTTAAAAGCCCACCTACATCATCCGAGGTACACGACTACCGCCCACCTACACCATCTGTCTCACGTCCGCCTGATGCACCACCTGTCACACAAGACGACCTAGCCCACTTACAAGACTCATGCCCACCTACAACACTTGTCCCAAAGGGTCATGTCTACCACTCACGCCCACTTACACTACCATTCCGCACGATGTAGGCCCACCTACAACCATCTGTCTCACACGAAGCACGCCCACTTACAACCATTCGTCTCACATGAAGCACACCCACGCACAAACATTAGTTTTACACGAAGCATGCCCAGGTACAATCATTCGTCCAACATAAAGCACGCCCACGTACAGTCATTTGTCTCACATGAAGCACGCCCACCGAAAACTATTCATTCTACATGAAGCACGCCCACCTACACCATTCGTCCCTCATGAAGCACGCCTACCATCACCATTCGTCCCACATGACACATGCCCACCTACACCATTCGTCCCACACGACAACATACGCCCACCTACACAATTCGTCCCACACAACACACGCCCACCTACAACATTCGTCCCTAATGAAGCGCGCCCACCAAAATCATTCGTCCCACATACAGCACGCCCACCAACACAATTCGTCCCTGATAAAGCACGCCCACCAACACTACTCGTCCTTCATGAAGCACGCCCACCTAAAGCATTCGTCCCACGCGACAACACACGCCCACCTAAAGCATTCGTCCCTCACGAAGCACGCCCACTTCCCACCCTACCGCGCACTGCCACACGACTTACCCCTATTCCACGCTGGGCCACTCTTCAAAACCCCCCAGGGTCCACTTACACTCATTCAGACCACGACCGAGTATATATAGTATTCCTCGGGCGCCGCCACGACCACCACCTCACCTCGACACACACACACACACACACACACACGGCACCCATGCGAGTCGGCAGAACTATACTGTGCGCATATAATACGACCCGTGGGAGGGAGGGAGAGAGAGAGAGACCCCCTCCCCACCTCCTCCTCTCACTCACATACATTCCTCCGTTCACACACACCCACCTGTCCACCATGTCCCTTCGTCTACTGTTGTGACCTGAACACACGTCCCCCCCGGTTGATATAACCTCCATGCACCACTGTGCTTGCCGTTTTTAGCCAAGGTAACAAAACTAGACCTTGGTAAGGAGCCGTGGCGATAGGCAGGGACTAACAATGCCATTGGGGGGGAGGTAGATCCGTGTACTACATCCGGCATCGCCAACACGACGGACACCTGGGGTTTCTTGTTTTTGCTTTTTTTATATATATATATATATATAGTATATTTCACCCCCCACCCCACCCCCCACCCCCCGGCACACCATTCAGTTACACCAAAAATACGGTCCAAGGACCGTCGGTCGACGGTGTGTGGTGCGAATGTCCACGCGGTGACGCCAGGATTCCGATGCTCTTCCACCCCTCCGGAAAAAAACAACCAACAACAACAACAACTGGGAAATGCTATACAGCTGGACCTTACGACCTGTCGTCAATCGCAAGCCAGTTATGGTCGCTCACATACACTCCGTGAGGCGCCAGTGAGGTCAGTAACCTGTATTCAATTCATTTTTTTTTTAAGGGGTGTTGTGTAAAAGCAACTCGTCTTACTCTATTCTCTACAGTGTGAATCACGCCGGGGAGGGAGGGAAATACGTGTACCATATTTTATTTACAGGAATCGTAAAAACAGGGCGCGTGTATTTACGGTACATGATGAAGTGAGGGTGAACAACGAGATGCCGTTACGGGACGTCTCGGCGGCGGCCGTGGGAGCTACACACAGATCCGGATATCATGAGACAGCTGGCTCCTCTCTCCCCACCACCACCCCTCTCCCCCTGCCTAGCTCGGGGACACTCGCGCCGCTACCTCCCGCCCAACAACATACACACACACACACACATCCTCCTGCAGTATTAACGCCGTCAACGCCACTCTGCCGTGGTCGCAGGTGCCGCCAGACGGCCGAGAAGGCAGGAGGCAGGAGGTGACGGCAGCAGCTGGTGGCGGCGCCGAGCCAGGACCTCGGCCCCGCCCTCACACCGCCGCCTTGCACGAGAGCTCGGGACGTCCGGATCGACTCCTCTGGGATTTCCGCGCATCGTCCCTGAAGGCAGCAGCGTATTCGCACGTCCTCGGCGGCGTTGCTCTTAGTCGGCGTGCACCAGCAGCCCAACACACAACACTCCTTCGTCTCACTGGTAAGTGAAGCTTGCTCTCTAACATACACACACACACACACACACACACACACACACAAACACTGCCCCACCGTCGTAACGTTACACTCCCTAAACTTTTAATATTACGTAAATAAACGACATCGTACACGAGCGACTGTCCGTCAGTGCCTACGAGAACATCGGCGCAGTTCCTCGGCTTGTGAAACAGAACTGTGTGGCACAGTACCGTCTCCCTCCACGGCGTGGTGCGATATGTCGTGAGGGACGGTTGCTCACTGCCGAGGATGGTCGAGTCTACCCTTGCAAAACACGTCAATGCCCTGGCATCTTGTGCGGGGAGTTCCCCTCCTCGAGACGTGCCCAGCAAATTTCCCGCGGGAACCCAGTAACAGCGAGTGAGGGAGTGGACGGCGTGGGTTGTGTGGCGCGGCTGCCTGCCAGGACCTTGGGAAGGCCGGAGTGGTGGCGGCCTGCGGCTGGGGACTCCCTCAGCAGCGGGGCCGCCCAGGGAACATACATGGGCGGTGGGATTTCCGAATCTCAAGACGAGGAACACACAAACACCCCAGTCTCGCTCCTGCCGCTCCCTCAGTTATCCTGAAGGTGCCACCGTGGCTGTGTCTACCCCCTTGCCTCACCTGCGCGCCGCGCGAAACACAATCGTCATGAACACCATCCTCCCGCAAGCGCGTCACTGACCCGTAATAATCGTCCAGACACATCTCGTGGGCAAAGTGATTCTAGGATCAATCTCGGTGTAGACAGAGAGCCTCAGCAACCACCTAAGTTCATAATCTGTCTGAGAAAAAACCTGATCTGGCCACTTGGCTGGGATAGTTGGACTGCCACAAGTGTGTGTCTGTGTGTGTGTGCATGTATGAGTATGCGCGTGTGTGTGTGTGTGTGTGTGCGTGTGTGTGTGGATCAACACAATTGTGGTGAGGGCCCGCGCCACTGTGAAGCACAGACACTGGTGACCCTCACACCTGCCTGCATTCGAGTGTTTCCTCGTCCTTGATCATCATGGAGGTTGTAGTGCATGTGACAAGCACGACAGAAGTGTCGTGCATGTGTCCAGACCGTTAGGTCAGGAAAGTCGTGCATGCGTCCAGTACGAAAGGACAGTCTCGAACGCGTCTAGAACGAGAAGTCAGTCGTGCATGCGCCCGGCACGACAGGACAATCATGAGCGCGTTCGGCGCGCGCTAAAAGTATGTCGTGCATGTGTCCAGCAAGAGAGAACAGTCGTGCTGCATGCGTAAAGCACGAGAGAACAGTCGTGGGCATGCGTCTCACATGTGACAACAGTCGTGTGCATGCGTCCAGCATACGAGACCAAACAGTACTAAAGTTACATCAGTGGTACATTGAGGTATCAGGGAAGCAAGCCAGACAGCACGGCAGCACTACCAGTAAGTACAGAAGCCGCACTGCTAATATTTCATGACTTACCAGAGCACATTAGCTCTAACAGAATGACATTATACTGCCACTGAGCATCTCACAAACAGGACAGTATACACTGCCACTGAGCATCTCACAAACAGAAGGACAGTATACACTGCCACTGAGCATCTCACAAACAGAAGGACAATAGTACACACAGCCACTGAGCATCTCACAAACAGAAGGACAGTGTACACTGCCACTGAGCACCTCACAAACAGAAGGACAGTGTACACTGTCACTGAGCATTTCACAAACAGAGGGACAGTACACTGCCATTAAGCATCTCACAAACAGGACAATAAATTGCCCTTAAACATCTTACAAACAGGGCAGTAAACCTGACAAAATATAGAAACAACCAATTTCTACATCATAGATATTCCATGTCTGATTCTTTTCTTTTTTTTCCCCCTCTCTCTCTCTCCCTCTCGCAAATCTCGTCCCATGCAGTGCAAAGCTCTGCCCACTGACCTGCTTACCTCTTACTCTTGCAGACGCCCAACTAAGTATCTAATTTGCCGCCGCCTAACTTGCGCGCACCAGAGTGAGCGATCCGGAAGCAAAAAACCTACAGACCCGACTGGACATTAGCAATGAGAGGCACACACCCTGACAGCTCCGACCACTGCAAAGATAATCTCATTGTGGACCACTGAGTCTCCTGTTGTCTGTCGCCCCCACGTCCTCCGATGGTGGTGACAGGTAATCGGCACCTACTCGAGTAAACTGCTGGACTCGTGACCGGACGGACAGCACTGTACACAAGACCAAGAAAGGAGAGGACACCATTCCAGCAGACAAACATCATTCCAGCAGACAAACACCTTCAAGGAGACAAACACCTTCCATCAGACAGCATTACTGCGTCTGTCATAGGACAGCCATTACGGAAACACCTTCAGTGGCCGCAAAAATTTCACTGCGGGTGACTCCTGCCGCACCCACTGGTTCTTGCACAGTGGGACCCATTGCGGGGCACCATCAACCCACCAACACCCATGGGAGTTGCGCAGTGGACGATTACGGCAAAAGCCACAAAACTCTGCGACAGTGGTGACTGACTAGCACGGTAGCTACGTGGGACATCAAGAATGAGGACTTCTTCTGCAGCGAAATGACCTTCACAATGGTGACTACTGCAGCAGCAACAGGACTTCGACAACGGTGACTTGCAGCAGCCACAGGACTTCGACAATGGCGACTACTGAAGAAGACACAGGACTTCGACAACGGTGACTACTGCAGCAGCCACAGGACTTCGACAACGGTGACTACTGCAGCAGCCACAGGACTTCGACAATGGTGACTACTGAAGAAGACACAGGACTTCGACAATGGTGACTACTGAAGAAGACACAGGACTTCGACAATAGTGACTACTGCAGCAGACAGAGGATTTCGACAATGGTGACTACTGCAGCAGTCACAGGACTTCGACAATGGTGACTACTGAAGAAGACACAGGACTTCGACAATAGTGACTACTGAAGAAGACATAGGACTTCGACAACGGTGACTACTGCAGCAGCCACAGGACTTCGACAACGGTGACTACTGCAGCAGCACAGAACTTCGACAATGGTGACTACTGAAGAAGACACAGGACTTCGACAACGGTGACTACTGAAGAAGACACAGAACTTCGACAACGGTGACTAATACAGCAGACACAGGACTTCGACAATAGTGACTACTGAAGAAGACACAGGACTTCGACAATGGTGACTACTGCAGCAGTCATAGGACTTCGACAATGGTGACTACTGCAGCAGACACAGGACTTCGGCAACGATGACTACTGCAGCAGCCATAAGACTTAGACAATGATAACTAATGCAGCAGACACAGGACTTCAACAAGGGTGACTACTGCAGCAGTCATAGGACTTAGACATTGGTGAGACTGTTGGGCCATAGGACTTCGACACTGGTGACAATGCATGGCCACAGGACTTCGGCATTAGTGACACTGCAGGGCCACGACACTTCGACAATAGGGACACTGTGGGGCCACAGAACTTTGACACTGGTGACGACACTACAGAGCCATAGGACTTCGACGCTGGTGACACTACAGGGCCACAGGACTTCGACAACAGTGACACTGCAGGGCCACAAGACTTCGACAATGGTGACACTGCAAGGCCACAGGAACTGACAGTAGTGAATACTGCAACAATCAAAGGACTTCGACAAGAGTGAACACTACAGCAGTAAAAGGTCTGCACCTAAAGGTCTTACACAACAGTGACTACTGCATGAGCCAAACGCTTTGATAACAAGAGACTTCTCCAGCGGCCACAGACCTCTATAACAGCAACTACCGCGGCAGCCATAGAATTCAACAAGAACGACCACTGCGGCAGCTACAGACTTCGACAACAGCGACCACTGCAGCAGTCATAGGCTTCGACAACAGGGACCACTGCGGCAGCTACAGACTTCAACAAAAGCGACCACTGCGGCAGCCATAGACTTAGTCACAATGACAATTTGCAGGTTACTCTTTTTGAATGATCTATATGCCTTCTAACTTTCTGCCACACTAATTAGTATGTGTATGATTTCTTTCACAATCATAAACAGCCTCGAAAGGACCCATTGATCTAGTGCAGTTTGAATTCCTTTGTATTCTTTTACTACAGCAGCCAAAGACTTCGACAACAGCGACTACTACAGCAGAAAAAGACTTCGACAAGGGCGACTACTACGGTAGCAGAAGACTTCGACAAGACCAACTTCTGCGGCAGCCACGGACTTCTACAACAGCGACGACTGCGGCAGCAAATGACTTCGAAAACATCGAATACTGCAGCAGCTACAGACTTCGACAAAAGCCATTACTGGGACAGCCATAGACCTATACAACAGCAACTACTGCGTCAGCTACACTCTTCGACAAAAGCGACCACTGCGACTGCCATAGGTTTCGACAACAGGAACTAATGAGGCAGCTAGACTTCGACATCAAGGACTGCCACACGACTTCCCAATAGTTACACTGAATCTCCCACAGAACTTCGATAATGGTTACAATACAGCAGCCACAAGTTCTAAACAATGATAATATTGCAATAGCCAAAGGACTTCAAAGACAAGAGCAATTACTTCAAAAGGACTTCGACAAATTATGACAACTAGGAACACTGCAGAAACTAAAGGACTTCCGCAACGGTAACCTTTGCATGAGCCCCAGGACTTCGCACCGACTACTGAGGTAGCTAAAGAACCTCCCCAACGGCGGCACTGTAACAGCAACAGGACTTCGACAATGTGAAGCACTGCGGCTTCCACATGACTTCAACATCGGCGACTGCTGCACCAGCCATGTGACTTCGACAGTGATAAATACTGTAGCAACTCAAGACTCTGACCGTGAAGACTACTGTTGCAGCCACGGGACTTCGACATTTGATGAACATTGCCGCAGTAGGACTTTGACGTGGGTTTACTCTTGCAGCAGCCAAAGGGCTTCGAAGATGGTGTAGTACTGTTACAACAACAGGGTCTTGGCAATGGTGATTACTACAGCAGTACAGGACTCTGACAATTGTGACCGCTTTGGCAGACAGGACTTCCACAATGGAGACATTATAAACGCCACAGGACGTCGACCGTGATGACTGGTGCAACAGCCACAGGGTTTCCAAAACTACTCTGGCAGCCACAGCAAACTGACAAGTGAAGAAACTGAGGGAAACTTAGAACTTCAAAGCCAAACGATTTTGTATAGCAACCAAGGGACTTCGACAATGGGAGTTAATACACAGGACTTCCAAAGAAAGAATGATTTCAGAAACAGCGAGACTTCAACAATGGGGATCAATCACTGCAGTAGCCCGAACACATCGGCGAGAAAGACGACTGTTGTAGCCACAATGCTCTCATAATGACGGCTATTCGTCTACCTAGTGCTATGATCAGACAGTACTGAGTGATGAGGATATTACCGGTATGCAGCATCGGGACAACTACTGCAACTGCCACTAGACTTCGACATGGCTGTTTATGCCACAAGGGCCACTATATTTCGATAACCGCTTCTGCACTTGATACTGGACTTGAGAATGACTTGTCACTGACGCACCCACTGGTCTTGGAAAAGACTGACTGGTGCAAGAGCCACGATACTTTGACTTTGATACGTATTTCTACAAAGAACCACTGGAATTCGACACTGCGGACCACATGCAGAGAAGCTCATGGACTCTGAAGTTAATATCTGGTTTCAGAAGAAGTCGCCACTGGACTTCGACATGAAATAATCCTGCAGTAACTACTGAACTTCAAAAACAGTGACTGTTTCTGCAGAAGCCACTAGACCAGACAATGCGGACCACTTCTACAGCTACTGTAATCGGAAAATGTAACTGCTCCTACCGTACAAAATGAACTTTGACAATGACAAATGTTTCTTCAATTGAGCTACAATGAACATTAACGACGCGGATCACATCTACAGTAACTAGTGGACTTCAACGATAATTGTTTCTGTAGTAACTGTATTTCGAGGATGCAGATACCTTCTGCAGTGAACACCGGACTTCGACATTAATGAATGCTCCTGCAGGAGCGAACAGACTTCGACACGGGATAACTATTTCCATGACCACTACACTAAGACAACAACCGATTCTGAAGAAGACGCCTAGTTTTTCAAAATCCATTGGAATTCTACAATAGTCAGCGGGGCCCTGACAATGACGACTATTTCTGCAACTGCTGCTTTGCAACCACAATGTGAAATACTTCTTCAAAGGCCAATGGACTTCGACGATGCGAACTACTTCAAAAGCAACTCGACCTCATCACAGGGACTACTGCTGCACTGATAACTGATCTCAAGACAAAGGAAATAGTTTTGCAATTACGACTGAACTCTGCTATGCGACTTTCTGCCGTCGCAACTGGACTTTGACAATATCGATTAATCTACAGCAGCCACTGGATTTCGGTAACAATGACCGATTCCACAAATGCAAAATAGACACCGACATGGAAATCACTTCTGCGACATCTGCAAGATTTTTCCAGTAACAGTTTCTGTAACAGAAGCTGGTCTGTGGTAGAAAGTGGATTCTGAATACACAGATTCTTTCTAAAGGAGCCGTTCGACTCCGACAAGAATATAAACGTCAACAACAGCCGCTGTACTTCGAAAAATCAACATTTCAACTGTACCCAAAAGATTCTGACATAGATGACTTCTGTTGCCT